>PISX010037664.1:0-10866 GCA_004024625.1 Mellivora capensis
GGGAGTTGAGGGAAATTGGGGGGGAGATGAACCATGAGAGACTATGGACTCTGAAAAACAACCTGAGGGTTTTGAAGGGGCGGGGGGGTGGGAGGTTGGGGGAGCCAGGTGGTGGGTATTGTGGAGGGCACGCATTGCATGGAGCACTGGGTGTGGTGTAAAACTATGAACTCTGTTATGCTGAAAAGAAATAAAAAAAAAATTAAAAAAAAAAGAACATAGAAAGCACAAACCACAAAAGAAAAAAATGGTAAATGAATCTTTAATAAAATTAAATTATTGGGCATACTATAGGTGAGAGATAGTATATGTAATACATGCTTGACAAAGGATTGTGTTTTAGGATATAGTAAAATTCTTACAACTCAATAACAGGACAACAGACAATCCAAGAAAAAATGGGCAAAAGATTTGAAAAGTGACTTAAAACAGAATGGCCAAAAAGCACATTAAAAAGTCCTTAACATCTTGAACCGTCAGGAAAATACAAAATAAAATAAAAATGAAACTCTACTCTCTAGAATTGCTGAATTAAAAAAAAAAAATCTGGGGCCTCTGGGTAGCCAGTGGGTTAAAGCCTCTGCCTTCGGCTCAGGTCATGGTCCCAGGGTCCTGGGATCAAGCCCCACATCGGGCTCTCTGCTCTGTGGGAAGCCTGCTTCCTTCTCTCTGCCTGCCTCTCTGCCTACTTGTGATCTCTGTCTGTCAAATAAACAAACAAAAATCTAAAAAAAAAAAAACCCAAAAAACAAAAAAAAAAATACTACACTGTAAAAAAAGAAAATCCATTAAAAAAAAATCTGATAGTACCACGTTTTGTCCAGAATGTGGGACAACTGAAATTTTTATACACTGCTGGTGGTAATGCGAATTGATATAGTCACCTTTATAATTGGTTTGGAAGTTTCTTATCAAGTTAAATCTTTACCTACCATCTGAACAAGCAGTATCACTCATGGTATTTACCCATGAAAAATGAAAATGTATGTCCACAAAAAGACTTGTCCATTCCTATTCTTAGTGCTTTTATTCATAAAAGCTAATGACAGTGAACACCCCAAATGTTCATCAACAGAACAGTCGTTTAACAACCTGTGGTGTATTTATCCAATGGAATACTACACAGCAACAAAAAGAATAAATGGATATAAGCAACAAAATAGATAAATCTCCAATCCATTATGTCAAGTAAAAGAAGCAAGACACAGACTATATTCTATATTTAGTTTTAGAATGGATGCAAATAATTTATAGCATTAGAAATTAGATGAGCAGTTGCTCAGGGAGGAATATGAGTTGGAGGACATGAGGACAAAGAGGACATGAGATAATTTTCTGGAGAAATGTTCAATATCTTGATTAGAGTCATGGTTAAATAAATATATTAGGCAGAACTCACCAAATTGTACTTTTAAAATAGGTGCATTTAATTTTATGTAAATTACACCTCAGTAAAGATGAGTCAAAACTCATTCAACTGATGGAACCATAGAATGTTAATGGGTACATTTTATTCTCAGTAAATTATACCTCAATAAAGTTAACTTAATGTTTTTGAACTTAAAGAATGTTAAAGAATGTAACTGAAGAAGAGAACAAATATTTATGTTCAGGAATATTCATCTCTCATCACTTTTAGTAACAAAATCATTGGAAAAAATTGAGACCTTTAAAAATCATGGTGGGGGGGCATCTGGCTGGCTCAGTCAGTTAAGTGTCTGCCTCTGGATCCTGCAATGGAGCCCCTCATTGGGATCCGTGCTCAGGAAGGAGCCTGCTTCTCCCTCTCCCTCTGCCTGGCACTCGCCTGCTTGTGTTCTCTCTCTCGCTCTGTCAAATAAATAAAATCTTAAAAAAGAGAGAGAGAGAAAAGGCTACTTCTACATGATAGAAGAGCTTCCAATTGTCGTCTAAAGAAGGTTCAGCAACCTATGGCCCATGGACTGAATCCAGTGCATTGCCTATTTTTGTAAATAAAGTTTTATTGGCACACATCCATGCTCATTTGTTTGCATAGTGTCTTGGATATTTGCATGCTACTATAGTATACATGAGTACTTGCAAGAGAGACCAGTTGGCTTACAAAGCTTAAAATATTGCTATTTTTTCATTGTTTATTTTTGGATCTATCCTACATACAGAATTACACTTAAGGAAAATCACCAGTATATATGTATCTAGTGTCCTTAATTGTAATTGAGAATGTGATTTATAATAGCTGAGTAATATTTCAGTTTATGGATCCACCATGACTTTTTTTTTAAGATTTTATTTATTTGAGAGCAAGAGACAGAGATAGAGAGAGCATGAGTGGGGAGGAGAGGGAGAAGCAGACTCTTGCTAAGCAGGGAGCATGTCTTGGGGCTCAATCCCAGGATCCTGTGATCATGACCTGAGCCAAAGACAGAAGCTTAACTGACTGAGCCACCCAGACACCCAGAAGTACCCCTTATATCAGGACTTTTTACCATTGTTTGAAAGAAAGTCCTGTAGTTTTCTTATGTATTAGAAGCATAATAGATACATTTGATTCAGACAGAACATATCAATTGAGGAAAGCATGATTGGTTTGCTGGTTTAAAAATGAATACCATGTAAAGAATGAGTCACCAAATTCCTTTAAAAATCTATTTAGACCAGCTATATTTTATTCATACTATTTTTTTCTGCACAAGACAAAGAGACTGTACTTGAGTTTGTCAGGAAAGCAGAAACCAAGACAGAAAACCTCAATAAACATTAAAACTCACGGAGCAGAACAATGCCCATTTTTCATCCTACATGTAGTTTAGACATTTCCATTTCCATTTTGAACTATGAAAAAAAAGCTAAGGAACAGAAATGACACAGGAAAAATGATTTACAACAAAAAATGTATATCTCTTTAATATTCAGAAAATCCTTTAAGTGGATTTTTGTCTAACAGGGTCTGATGAAGTCATTTCCCCCAACAAAATTGAGAATAGACCAGGGGAAGAGAGACAAAGATTCCTGAAAGTTCACAATTTATTTAGACACCTCCTAAGCTGGAAGAAGGCAGACAGTATGGACACTATGTGCACCAGTAAACATGTAATCCCAGCTCCTGCACACCCATGTCACTATTAAATTTTCCATGAAAACACTGACTTGGTAATTGCTGATGACTTTCTTATTTTAATTACATGATAATTATAAAATTATCTCAACAATCTCTATGGAAGAATAGGATAAACATGTACCATAATATATAATATAGTGTAAGTAAATGTATAAATATATTTATAAATATATATATTTATTTAATAGTATAAATACATATGTTTGCCTTGGGTTTGATTGCACAGGGACTAAGAGGATACATCGGAGCCCCTAGCAATTACTGAGTCAAAGGTCAAGACTCTTTTACCATTTACCATATCATGAGTTCAGCTTCTGTGTCAGTTGTGGACCCATACTGTAGCCCAGTTGATATTCATGTTGTCCTAAGCAACAGTGGACATTTGACCATTTTATGGAGATTATTTGACGACTCTGTTTTTATGAGGTAAAACCTCAGCCATGGAGAATTTTATTAAACTCCTCAGGTTAAATGCATTCATCCTGTGAAAGGCATGCGTCCTATAAATTTAATTGTCATCTTCCCTTTTCCCTAATTTTCAATTTCATTATCTTCTTTATAAAATTTTTAATTGATTAATTATTAATTAATTAATTGACTGTGAGCAACCTGAGGGGCAGAGAGAGGGAGAGAGAGAATCTTGAACAGGTTCCATGCTCAACGTGAATCCCAGTGCAGGGTTCGATCTCACCACGCTATCATAACCTGAGCCAAAATCAAGAGTGGGATGGTTAACCAACTGAGCCACCCATGTCCTCAGGTGACCTGATACTCTTAAACAGCTCACTCAGTATCAGTGACAGGCACAGCTCTTCATATCCAGGTTTCTCCTAGAACCTTTACATAGGACTAGACTCGTGACAGTGTGGATGAGAATGGAATTCATCAAATATCCTATGACTTAAATATGATTATATGTTAAAAACTCTTTAGTCCTGAAACTGGCACATAATAGGTGCTTGGTTTTTGTTCTTCATGTACTTTTAGGTTTGAATACTCAGCCTAATGTCATGAATCATTGTTTATACTGAGGATGATTAATTTATGTGACTACTATTCATTTGTACTTAAAATATTGTGATTTGTCCCTACTTCTGCCTCAGCTCTCTCATACACTCTCACATATCTTTTGTTTTATAAGCTCTACTCCACTTATAGTTCTTTCAAACTTCCATGCCTTTATCCAATGCCATGATGTAAATTCTCTTCCCTCTGCCAGAATTATTTCTTATCTCTGTCTTCCTAATGACCTGGGACATCTACACTCAACTCCAACCTCACTTGCTCCGTGAAAAGTTATATAAATGTCCTTACCCCAAGGGAATTAGCCTTCCTTCCCTGTGCCTCTATTTATCTCATGTATTTCCATCTTTCCCAGTACATCCTAAAATCACTGGGCTGACACATAATACCTCACTAGTCTATCCTTATCTTCTGTGTTTATAATGTCTCTCAATGCTCAATAGATATATTTTTAAAGAATTTCCAGGTGCTCCTGGGTAGCTCAGTCAGTTAAGCATCTGCCTTCTGCTCAGGTCATAATCCCAGGGTCCTGGGGTCAAGCCCCATGTCAGGCTCCCTGCTCAGTGGAAAGCCTGCTTCTCCCTCTCCTTCTGCCTGCCAGTCCCCCACTTGTGTGCTCTCTGTCTCTGTCAAATAAATAAATAAAATCTTGTAAAAATTCATTTGATTAAATTAATCTCTGTAATTGAATGTCAGACTGAAGAAATTATGATACAAGTATTTATAAGAATTAGACAATGTATGAAGAATACATGGAAGTGACTAGTAATTCAACAGCTCAAGAAAAATAAAACAATTTGAGTAATTTTGCTTGCAATGAAGTTCAGTGAGGGGGGGTGATGAATATATCAATCAGAGTTAAAATAATGCCAGTTTATACGCACCCTTTAATCCTTTGAAGAAGCTCATAAGGGTGGTACTACTTTTATCCCCATATTGCAGATAGAGGAACAGTGACCCAAAGTCACATAGTTAGTAAATGATAGAACCAAAATTTAAACAAGTTTTTTTTTTACTCTAGAATATAATGCTAAAATATTTTGCTAGCTTCTAACGGAACTGTTTCCAAAAATATCAAAGCAGCAGTACATGAAATGAACAGAGAAGCCAAGTTCATTTAAAATTTTTTTTTTGATAAGTTGAGATGGGTTATTCTAATGGATTGTCTCACTTAGCTAAACATCCCATTCTACTTATGGATACAAGTTTAAAAATAACTTTATGAGTCTTTCAGAATTTGCTCACTTCTAGAATTCAGAATTTTGCTGAAACAAATATAAGCATGTTCTGTTCACAGTGCTCTGTCCATACTGTTTGGTTCCAAGTGCGTTTTCCCCTCCCATGAGTTTTTGTGTCAGGACCTGGCCTGGACTGTTAACCAGTGTCCTCTCTCTGGGTAGTGCTTCTCTCATGCCTACAAATGCTATGCCACATGAAATAAGATCACATGAATGAAAGGGTCTTGTTCTTGTCAGCAGTGATGAATGTAATACCTATACCTAAACTTGCACACCTGTAAATAGAAACTGACTTGAGGATCTTACTGAAATTCCAACTGATAGTTAAATATGTTGCCAGGAACTTGCTAAAGTAGTTTCCTGTTTGTTTTCTCTAGTCTCTGTACAGCTTTAGCCAATTCACCTAATATGTTCAGTGATACAGTTAAAACCAAACCAACATATGAGCCTGGCACCAATCCCATCTGTTTGAAGTTACACTCTGCAAAGTGTCAGCTTTGACAGAATGTTCTCCCTGGGGTTCTTGTGAACCTCAGCAGCTAGTACATTGATGAAGGATGTAGAGTAAATCCCACTTACTGAATGGAAAATCCCAACAGATTTCTGATGTCCATTAACCATATGGCTTTGCTATCACTTTTTGATCTTCTATGCTCTTAGCCAGAGAGCCCAAACTAGCCAGAGAACAGAAATCCTTTCCATTCTAGAAACATACAGCATAAAATCACACAGCTTTCCAACATTGGATGGGTATCAGTGATGGAAATTAAATTGAAGTGTGGCAGCGGCGTGGCCCTAGACTTTCCTGTCTAGTTCTTGTTATTGGGTAATAATAGTGGGTCGCTTTGTTTGGACATATTATGTAGTTGGTTTCCCATGAAATCTGTTCTCTGAACCAACATTGAAGAGAAGGAATGGTAGGCTTGCAAACACTTGGGGCAGTAATTTAACCAACTACGTGCATAGATCATGCTACAATTTTTGGGAAAGGCATACTCAGGAAGCAATGTGGAAGCCATCATAACTCTGAAGTAAAGAGACATAGCTGGAAGACAAAGGAGGCCCAAACAGCTGGAGTTCATGGGATAGAGTACTAGAGAGGAGAGCATTGTACAGAGAGAGATTTCTGGTGATCTGCTGAGAGTCCCCATTATATAGTCAGGTGAATACTGATTAGCGAACAGATGTGAGGTAACTCCTTAAGGCTAGAGAGAAAATAACCTGAAGTTATTAGAGGTAGCAATCCAAGGGGGCTCATGGATGACTAATAAGAATTTCTATTTGCACCAGCTAAAGTGGAAAACCTAACTCAGGGGGCATATAATAGAGTATTGAAAAGTATCTTAACCCTAGTTGTGGTTAAAAATTAGCCATAGACTAAACACTCATCTGCTCCTTCTCAACAAACCTTAAAATCAAGGCCCAAGTTTTTTTTTTTTTTATTAGTTTCAAAGGTTGAATTTAGAGATTCATCAGTTGCATATAACACCCAGTGCTCATTATATCAAATGCCTTCCTTAATGCCCAGCACCTAGTTATCCCTCCCCCCCTACCACCACCCCTCCAGCAACCCTCAGTTTGTTTCCTAGAGTCCAGCATCTCTTATGGTTTGCCTCCCTTTGGATTTTCATCTTATTTTATTTTTCCTTCCCTTTCCCCTTTGTTCATCTGTTTTCTTAAATTCCTCATATGAGTGAAATCATACAGTATTTTTCTTTCTCTGACAGACTTATTTTGCTTAGCATAATATCCTCTAGTTCCACCCACATTGTTGCAAATTTATTTATTTGAGAGAGAGAGTGTGCTCATGTGCATGCATGAGTCAGGGGAGGGAGAGAGGGAGAGAATCTTTTTTTTTTAAGATTTTATTTATTTACTTGAGAGAGAGGCAGTGAGAGAGCATGAGCGAGGAGAAGGTCAGAGGGAGAAGCAGACTCTCTGTGGAGCTGGGAGCCTGATGTGGGACTCAATCCCCAGTCTCCGGGATCATGACCTGAGCCGAAGGCAGTCGTCCAACCAACTGAGCCACCCAGGCGTCCCAGAGGGAGAGAATCTTAAGCAGACTTCCCGCTTAGCATGGAGTGGGATGTGGGACTTGATTTCATGACCCATGAGATCATGACCTGAGCCAAACCAAGAGTGGGATGCTTAACTGACTGAGCCACCCAGGTGGCCCTATAACAATTATAATTGTATTCCATATATCCAAGAAGCCAGAGGAAAGATTAAACATCTTAAGTGGAGATGTGGAACATTATTAAAGACTCCAGCTGAACATCCAGATATAAAGAACACTATGTATAAGATGAAAAACACACTAGATGGGAATAATAGCACATTAGACATTGCAGAAGAAACTATTAATGAACCTGATGACACAACAGTGGAAAGTATTTAAATGGAATATGGGAGAAAAAAGAAAGACTAGAAAAAATTTAACAGATCATCAGTGATTAGTGGAATATCTTTAAGAAGTTTAATTTTTTGTGAATTTTTTAAAAGTAATCTCTATGCCCAACATGAGTCTTGAACTCATGACCCTGAGATCAAGAGTTCTGTGCTCTACTGACTGAACCAGCCAGGTGCCCCTAAATTTTTGTAAATTTGATGAAATTTATAAGCCTATGCATCCAAGAAGCTAAAGCAGTACTTAGAGGGAAGTTTATAATGTCAAATGCCTAGGTTTGGAGAGAATAAAGGTCTCAAATCAATGACTCATCTTCCAGCTTAAAAATTAGAAAATAAATAGCAAATAATATCCAAGTAATTAGAAGAAAGGAAATCTCAAGGGCTATAGTGCAAAGAAATTAAACATGTAATAGAAAATATATAGAGAAAATCAGTGCAAGTAAAAGCTGATTCTTTTGATGAATAAAATTGATGTCTTTAGCCAGAGTGATAAAAAAAATGTGAAGGCATAAATTGCTAATGTTAGGAATTAGGTAGTTAACATCACTGTCTATTCAATAATTATCAAAATAGTAACACATGAATATTAAGAACAGCCTTATGGCAATAGATTTTTTAAAAAGTATGAAATTTTTTTACCATTTTATTTTATTTTGTATTTTAATTTTAATTCCAGTATAGTTAACATACAGTGTTGTATTAGTTTCAGGTATATAATGTACAATTCTACAATTCTATACATTACTCAGTGCCCATCATGATAAGTGTACTCTTAATCCTCTTTACCTATTTTGCCCCTTTTCCCATCTACCTCCCTGCTGGTCTCTATAGTTAAAGAGTCTGTTTTTCGGTTTGTCTCTTTTTTCCTTTGTTCATTTGTTTTGTTTCTTAAATTCCACATATGAGTGAAATTATATGGTATTTGTCTTTCTCTGACTTTATGCCTATAAACTTGACAAACTTAGTTAACAATGGGCAAATTCCCTGAAAGACACAAACTATCAAAGGCAACTCAAGAAATACACCTATCGAGGGTGCCTGGGTGGCTCAGTTTGTTGGGTGACTGCCTTCGGCTCAGGTCATGATCCTGGAGTCCCAGGATCGAGTCCCACATCGGGTTTCCAGCTCCATGGGGAGTGTGCTTCTCCCTCTAACCTTCTCCTCTCTCATGCTCTCCCTCTCAAATAAATAAATAATATCTTAAAAAAAAAAAGAAATACACCTATCAAATAGCACTCTATTAAATAGAATTTGTAGGTAAAGTCCTTCTCACAAATTGAATTGCAGGAGCAAATAACTTCAGTGGTGAATTTCAGCAAATGTTTCAGGAAGAAACTATACAAATTCTACATGAGTACTTTGAGAAAATAGAAGATAAGTGACTTATGTCATAAGTCATTTTATGAGGCCAACACTATTCATACTAAAACCAGACAAAGACATTGCAGATAAAGAAAAACACAAGTTAGTATCCCTCAAAATTTTGAAAATCAAATCCACTAATATCTAAAAATGATAATACATCACAACAATTTGGTGTTCATCCCAGGACTTCAAGGCAGATTGAAACTTTAAGAATTAGTCAATGTAGTTGACCTTATTAATAGACTAAAAATAGAAGTGGACATATTATCATCTCAGTAGATGAAGGGAAAAGTATTTGAAGAAGACCAACATTGATTTATGATGAAAACTCACAGAAAACTAGAAATGGAAGGTGTGATGGACTGAGTGTGTCCCCCAAAATTCATATGTTGAAATCCTAACTCTTAATGGTGTTAGGAGGTGGGGCCATTGGGAAGTGATTAGGTCATGAATGTGGAGCCCTCATGAATGGGATTACTGCCCTCATAAAAGGGACCTCAGAGAGTTCTCTCGTTTTCTTTGTTTTTGTTTTTTTAAAGATTTTATTTATTTGACAGTGAGTAGAGAGAGAGAGAGAGAGAGCACAAGCAGGGGGAGCTGCAGGCAGAGGGAGAGGGAGAAGCAGAGGCCCCAGTGAGCAGGGAGCCTATGCAGGGCTTGATGCTAGGCTCGATGCTGGGCTGGATGGGATTCTGGGCTTGATCCCAGGATCCTGCAATTGTGACCTGAGCTGAAGGCAGATGCTTAATGGACTGAGCCACCCAGGTGCTCTTAGCCTTCGTTGTTTTATGTGAGGACACAGCAAGCAGTCAGCGGTCTGCAGCCTGGAAGGAGTCTCATAGCACCTCATGCTGTCACTCTGATATCAGACTCCAGCCTCCAGAACTGTGAGAAATAAATTTCTATTGTTTATAAGCCATCCAGTTTATGATACTTTGTTATAGTAGCCCATGCTGAGTAAAACTGAAGGGAACTTTTTCAATCCCATAAGGATCATCTACCAAAAAAGCTACAGCTAAAAAGGCAAGGCTCTCTACCTTCACCACTTAACAATAATCAGCATTGTTCTGTAGCTTCTAGCCAATGCAGTGGGGCAAAAGAAAGAAATAAAAAGCATTCAGACTGAAAAAGAAGTAAAATGTTCTTTATTTGCAGATGACATTAGTCATCTATGTAGAACATCCTAAGTAATGTATAAAGAAGCTACTGAAACTATTAAGTGAGTTTGGGCAAGAAACAAAGTACAAAAGCAATATATAAACATCAATTGCATTTCTTTATAACAGTAATGCATCCTACATTAAAATAAAAATACTGTTTATAATTGCATTAAATAATTAATTGGGTTGTTTCCTTACTGTTGAGTTTTAAGTGCTACTTGCATATTTTAAATACAAATCCTTTACCTATCATCATCAACTATGGGGCACAAACAAAAGTGAGTTGAGAGCACAAAAGCTCCCATTTCCCACCCAGAACTATCTAGATGTCATGACAGAAATCTTTGAAAGCCCGTCTTCTGCAAGGCCATTAAATGTGTCAGTTGGATTTCTCTGTGGTAAATACCACACAGAATGGAGATGAAGGTCAGTTACAATCTTGTGCAAAATGTATTGGCATTTCTATACTGTACAACAGATACATACCCATTTAGGACATTTACTGCTTGTTAAGTTCATCTCTGACTACTCAGAGTCACTGGGAATTTCCAGTGTGTGGTAATTACTCAGC
>PISX010037665.1:0-10851 GCA_004024625.1 Mellivora capensis
TGGAACAGAATAGAGAGCCCAGAAATAGACCCTCAACTCTATGGTCAACTAATCTTTGATAAAGCAGGAAAGAATGTCCAATGGAAAAAAGACAGCCTCTTCAATAAATGGTGTTGGGAAAATTGGACAGCCACATGCAGAAAAATGAAATTGGACCATTTCCTTACACCACACATGAAAATAGATTCAAAATGGATGAAGGAGCTTGTTCTCTCTTATGATACACCTGTGTCTCCCACTATCGGTATTTGTTCACCAGGACATTTTCATACCCTTTCCTTTTCCTCATGTTTCATTCCTCCTCTTATAAATTGTGTTCACTTTTTGTACTTTAGATCCAGGTTGTTAGGCTTTTATCAATGTAACTGGGTTGTAAAAGTGTACATACACTCAGGTGTGCACAAAAATCATAGCTAAATTATTTTATGTAACTTACCTAAATTTTCTCATAGATCGTTATTCTTCTAGACAGTGGGGAGAAACATTTTTTTATCAGCAATATCTGAGCACCTTCCAGTTTTACAGTACCTTCCAAGTCTAAGTAGACCCTCTCTGTTAAATATTTAGCCAAGTTAGAAGTCAGGTTCCTATTAGGGCTGTTTCATCGCCCATCTCCCCACCCTCACCCCTGCTGCACCCTTTCCCAAGATGGCACCTGGAGGTAAGTGAAAGATCTTTATTGTGTTTCATGGAGGAAAAGCTGCCTGGGGTTTACTTACCACACATTTCTTTTCAGGATGACTCATCCGGTAGTTGTGGGTTCACTGGTGTGTCCATGAGGTAGTTAATTGAGTTCTATTCCTGAGCACCTAACTCTTTCACCAGCTAGTCAAAGACCTTGAGGTCTGGTCTCTTAGCTCGGGGGTGACATTGGGGTCTGGTCTCTTGGCTCAGTCTTGATGACTCAGTTCCACCTCAGTAATTGCTATTTTACAGATCCACCCTGAAGTCTGGCTGTGACTGTTTCTGAACTTCATTTTCAATGACCAACCTTATTGTTCTTGGCTACAAAGCCACCGTGGCCACACTGTTCTTGACAACGATTCTTTTGGTAATCTCCTCAGCCAGGCTCTCAAGTACTTATCTCACCATTTTCAACTCGTGATCCACATCACAAATTTATCTTTTTTTTCTAACATTTTTCTTTACTCTATCTTTCTAAATTCAAATCCCATTTGTTAAAAAAAGAATGAAAAAGACACACCCATGCTAAACTGGCTTAAGTTTTCACAGCTTCTATCCATTGAACAAGGTAACTTTTACAATGCCCTCCAGGCTCATTATAATCCACTAATTAACACATTTACCTATAGGAATGGGATGCTAGAGTTAATTTGAAAATAGAAGACTTCTTTCCTGGACTCATTTGATTTTATCTAAGGAGAAGATGACTTACTCATACTGGGCCAGTCGTATTCTCTCTCCAAAGCTGCTCTAATGCAGTCCTTATTTATTAATCAGAAGCAAAATGGAAGAATAGGTAGTTCTGCAGAAAAAATAAAATAGAGGTAAAATATGTCCTGTGTTCCAGATACCTTTCCATTCCCTATTCACATCTTTTTTTTTTTTTTTAAGATTTTATTTATTTATTTGACAGAGATTACAAGTAGGCAGAGAGGCAGGCAGAGAGAGAGGAAGAGAAACAGGCTCCCCAGTGAGCCTGATGTGGGGCTTGATCCCAGGACCCTGAGAACATAACCTGAGCTGAAGGCAGAGGCTTTAACCCACTGAGCTACCAAGGTGCCCCCACATCTTTTTCTGTGCCTTTGTTGTATCCTGACCCTTGGAAAATGGAAAGTAATTTGAATCTTCATAATGTTTCCACTATATTTCTATAAGCTAACTCAAGGTGATTTCTGGTATTTTAATTAAAGATTTTTAATGAGCACACATGTGGTGTTTCTTTCTTTCATAGCCAAATTACCCCACCAAAACCAAAATGGGTATTTTGGCCTCGATTTTAAATACTTTCAAAGAAAAGTGATTCTAGGATATTAAAGGAAGGGTAACCTCAATTTGTAGTTCCAAAATGTGACAACTCAAATCAGTTTTCTCGCATTAGAGAGGAGAATCCTTCTCTCTTCTTTGTATGAGTCTCCATGTTGCCAGTTTCATATTATTATATTGCAGAATTCAACCAGTTGCTATAGCTGAAGCAGAAGAAAAAAATCCATTTCTCTTGGCTGATATTTGGATATTTTCTGTCTGTCCCTTTTATGAATATCCTGGTGAATATTTTATTATAACTACTCTTGGTATTTTTAAAGTAAAATTGCATTGTTATTTTTTGTCTTTAACGCAGTCTTAGCAATATTTTCCTGCTTTCTTAGAATACTGATATGGTACCTAATGGTTTTTCCTACCCACATCCATTTCACTTTCTTCTGGTTGCTGCAACTGTTTGCCTTTAGGGAACTGTTCCTTCTCATTTCTTGCAATCTTGGTAAGACTCCCAATGCAGGTATTCCAGCTTGTTCTGAGAAAATCCATTGGTTCCCATTCTATAGATATTGATGTAGTTCTTGAAATTTCTGAGCCCTGATTGTGACTTTTATCCATCAATCTTTTGAGTTACTCCTTATTCTCCCTCAAAATGCCTTCTTATTTCAAATAAAGTTCTGCCATTTGCAGATAAAGCGTGCTAAGATAAATAAGTATTTTCCCATTAAAAAAATAAGTCACCGATCTATGAACTTGATTTATCTTTGAGTTGATAGCCAGATATTTTGGCTGAACTGTTTATACTGTAGGAAATTTTGTCTTCTTTAGTTTAGTATTCTATAACTTAGATTTTGCAGTGCTATGCATGCTTGGATTCCATTTTCAGGGTTTTAAAAAGCATTTCTTAGAAATTTGTCAACAGGGCAGAATTAAATGAATAAAGCTCATCCATTTTCTAATTGTCAATTTATTATTGTTTTAATTCTTTCTGACAATGTCCAAAATCTTGAAAAGAAAAAAAAAAAGGAAACACCAAAATATAATGTAAGTTTCATGACAGTGTTTGAAATATCTAAAGAAAAAATATTTAAAAGTGTTAGCAAATTAAAGAAGAATCAATGTGGTTTTTCTGGTCAGTACTGTTTCATATAAAAAAATTTATACATTACTCAACCTAAAACAGATATATTTCATTTTTTATGTCTTTGGTAGTCTCTCATGAATACTAATTTAAGCAATAATACAAATATTTATAAGCATCTAACACACAAAGCATTTATATGTTTATAACTTTTTAAATATTGGAATAGTAGTAAATATACAGGAAAGAAAAAAAGAAATACATTGTGTGTGTGTGTGTGTGTGTGTGTGTATACAGGTACCTGTGGAGGCTTTATTTAAGTGTGTACAGGTGTGCATGTGTATATGTATGTGAGAGTATTTTTTTTTAATTTAACTATAACTGATGAACGAGTGACTTTCTTTTATAAAGAACTACCTTTTCCTGCTCTGTACTTGTTCCTACTTCTCTTCCTTAAATTGTCCCTTGAGTTAGGTCTTCACAAAATAGATAGGATTTTTCAATAATGTCAATTTTGGTGCTATCCATAGGTAGCAGAAGAGAATATTTAATTCTCATCTGTCAATCACCAAAACCAAGAACCATCAAACAATGACTAATTTCCCCCTATTAACTCCCTCATTTAATTCCACTCTTTCTGTAATATTTTGAAGGAAATCCCAGACACATGCATTACCTGTATAGATATTTCAGTATATATTTTTAAAATAATGTTTCTCTTCTTTTAACAAAACCACAACCTCATATCACATCTGAAAACAAAATGGGGTTTTACTAGCCTACCTATCCTCTTCCTGAAGTGGTCATGAACTCTTGACAAAATTTAAAAAAAATGCTTGAGAGCATAAAAGAGACATCAGAAGCAGAGAAAAGTAGAAAGAAATAGTACCCTTGAAAGGAAAGAAGTAAACTCATAAAGATCCACACTTAAGCATCTTTCCTGAACGAATTCCCAAGTTTGTGTGAGAAAAATAATAGAGAGAAGGCTTAAATATGAGAAGAGACTTCACCTGCTTCTATACTGGGGAATAATACTTTTGTGTTAAAGTCTTACCTAATTGGAGGGGCCTCATAAAAACCTTGTTTTCAGTGGATAACGTAGAAGGGACACATGTGATGAATAAAATTTACTATAATAGCCATGCCTAAGGATCAAGGGCAAACCAAAATAGCCCTGCCCTAACAAGGCCTAATAAAACTTTCCCTAGTATTTAAGTGTTCCATGGATAATATAAATGTATGTTAGAAAAAAATTCTTCTGAGAAAACTAAGAAAATCTATAACCTCTACAAAGTATTATCTTCAATTTTCAATTTAATAATAAAAAACTATGACATTTATGAAAAAAATCAGGAAATCACCATAATCAAGAGAAGAATAGTCAATAGAAACAGATCTAGTGGTGACTCAGATGTACAAAGGTTTTATATTTACTTATGTTAAATAATATACAGGAAAAGATGGATGTAATGAGTGAAGGGCTGAGATTTTCAAGAGAGGAATAAAGAGTATAAAAATGAATTAATTAGAATCCCAGAGCTAAAAAATACAATATTTCAAAGTATTAAAAACATCACTGGCTGGGATTATGAGCAGATTAGACATGGTTCAAAAAAGCAGAGTGCTTAAAGAATGGTTAGTAGAGAATTTACTTATTTTATGCCTGTCATAATTTGCAAGTCTAACTTGTGTTTCATTTAAACTCCAGAATGAACATCCCATAAAAAATTAAAGTTTGTGAGTTTTAAATATTTAATATCTAAAAATGTACCTTTTTAAATTTGGAGGAATTTTCTCTATTTCCCCCATTTCTTTCTATGTCTGCATGAATGTTCTAGTCACCTAAGCTTGAAATCTACTAGACCTGGCTCTCTTGATACACTTTCATGTGAATCAAGTCAGTCTCGTTGCAAATTTTTCTGTTCATTCTTTCAGCTTCCTTTTTTTTTTCTTAAACACCCTTCTCCCTAAAAATAAATGTGTCCCCTTTTCCAAATATGAATAAAATGTGATAGGTAGATAGATGGGATTATTGATGGAAAAATGAATATCGATCAACTTTCTTGATACTCGTTTTTTAATTTAAATTGATTTCTTTAAGTGTCTCAGTTAAATTCAATATTTCTTTCAGTACCTACAAAATTGTGTTTTCCCTTGGCATTAAGTTAATAAAAAGGGAGATTCTCTTCTTGTCCTCAGGGAACTTAGATCTCCTTGAAGGTATATGATTTATGTGATAGACCTGATCTATTGCTCATCTAACAATTCTGCCTTTCTATCTTGCTGTCGGAATCAGAGCTTTTTAGGAAGAGCAATATAGCAAATATTGGATTAAATCACAACTGATCTAAGCTAACCCCCAGTCTCTGCCTTTCCTATTTGCCTTGTATAACTTTTCCAAAGGCATTTACAGGTGTGTGAACACTTTCTGGCCCATAAAATGTCAAAAGAAATCTTCTGGGGTCTTTAAGAAAAGTTTTTATTTCCCAATAAGAAGACAGGTTGATGGGATGCCTGGGTGGCACAGTTGGTTAAGCATTTGGCTCTTTTTTTTTTTTTTTTTAGATTTTATTTATGTATTTGACAGAGAGAGATCACAAGTAGGCAGAGAGGCAGGCAGAGAGAGAGAGGGAAGCAGGCTCGCGGCTGAGCAGAGAGCCCGATGAGGGGCTCGATCCCATGGCCCTGAGATCATGACCTGAGCCGAAGGCAGAGGCCTAATCCACTGAGCCACCCAGGCGCCCCAAGCATTTGACTCTTGATTTTAGCTACAGTTGTGATCTCAAGGTTGTGAAATCAGCCCTGTGTAGGGTTCCACCCTGGGGATGGAGTCTGCTTACGATTCTCTCTCTCTGCCACTCCATACAAGAAAGAAAAGAAAGAAAGAAAGAAAGGAAGAAAGGAAGAAAAAGGAAGGAAGGGAGGGAGGAAGGAAGGAAGGAAAGAAAGAAAGGAAGAGAGAAAAGAAAGAAAGGAGGAAGGAAGAAAAAGACATAGGTTGAGGAGGAAAAAGTCCTTTCACTCCACTGTCTTCTAATTTTGAATATAATTGTGATATCTAGAGCTTGCAACTATAATGCAACAAGCCTAAGATGAACTAAACAAAATAAAACAAAAGCCAATGTGTCAACAAGTATGGTAAATAAATAAATAAAAATAAATAAATAAAAATAAAATAAAATAAAATAGTCTTAAGTTATTGATGACCTCATTAAACTTTCAAGCTAGCCTTTAAGTTCCTATTTCTAGACTTCCTATTAACTGAAATAGCTATAGTTTTGGTTTTAGCCACTCTTAGTTGGGTTTTTGTTATTTGCTGCCCCCAAATCCCTGATGAATAGACCCTACGTATGTGAAATAGTTTAATGACAATGTAAGAAACCATATAATTAAGTTATCAAAAATGAGGATGAATTATTATAATATGGAAAGTATAATTTGATGAATTAGTACCCTTTTGAATCAGAAACAACCATCTTGGAAGACTTGCCTTAAATGGCAAGAGTTGTGCTGACTCTAAGTTTTCCCAGCTGGGATAACATGAATAGTGCAAGCCAAGTAAAACTCAAATCTCTTTTCCTACTTTACATTTTTATGAAGGTTGAGTTTACTGGATAATAAAGTTCTATGCATTTAAATTACTTTTGCTTTCATTATCCCTAGTAAATGTAGAAAAATGAGTTAATAGTGTATTTATGTTTTTAGCACAAAGCTTCTGGGTTGGAAAATGATCTGAGTCCAATAACTTTCCAGTTGTTGAACTCCCATCTACACATCTCTGTTAAATATTTGCCAGGACTGTTCTTAAATTCCATTGGAGACAAGGAATTGGAATCAGCACATTTTCTTTTCTGTCAGTATTTGATTCATGGTGATTCTTTCCTTTTGTTGAGAAGAAATATGCACTATGCAGGTTTTTTCCTTTGATATGAGTCCAATTCTGTGCAAAAGGTTTGAAGGTTTAAAGATTGTTTTATTATTTCCTCCCTGATAGCTTTTTCAGTTTACTCATCCTAATTTTGAATGACAGATTTATAGTCAAGTTTTTAAACCTTAGTCATTTGTGGGCTATCTTCATAATTTTTTCCATATCTACTGAACTTCCACTTATTCAATAACTTCCTAATGTGACTCATCTTTTTACTTAAATAATTCTAGTTTTACCCTAAGCAGCAATAGACATTAAATATTAATTTGATTTTCTAGTGATATTTTTCTAGTAGGCATCTTAATAAGTAAATATTAAGATAAAATTGTTCATATTCAGCCTAAATAACATGCATATCACGTGTTTAGAAACACTACATAATAGTTTCCTATCAAGATTTTCATGTCTGGGGGTACCTGGGTGGCTCAATGGGTTAAAGCCTCTGCCTTCGGCTCAGGTCATGATCTCAGGGTCCTGGGATCGAGCCCCGCATCGGGCTCTCTGCTCCACAGGGAACCTGCTTCCTCCTCTCTCTCTGCCTGCCTCTCTGCCTACTTGTGATCTCTGTCTGTCAAATAAATAAATAAAATCTTAAAAAAAAAAAAAAGATTTTCATGTCTGACTTTTCCAAGGAAGACATGAAAAACACAGAAAAAATGCTCAACATCACTCATCATCAGGGAAATGCAAATCAAAACCACAGTAAGATACCACAACATACCTGTCAGGAAACAACGGATGTTGGTGAGGATGCAGAAATGGAACCCTCTTACACTGTTGGTTGGAATGCAAAGTGGTACTGCCACTCTGGAAAACAGTATGGAGGTGCCTCAGAGAGTTAAAAATAGAACTACCCTACAACCCAGCAATTGCACCACCAGATATTTACCCAATAGATAGAAAAATACAGATTTGAAAGGACACATGTTGCCCGATGATTATAACAGTATTATCTACACTACCCAAATTATGGAAAGAGCCCAAATCCATCGACTGATGAATGGATAAAAATGTGGTACATACATGCAATGAAATATTAGCCACCAAAACAAATGAAATCTTGCCATTTGCAACAATGTGGATAGAGTTAGGGTGTATTATATTAAGTGACATAAGTCAGTCAGAGAAAGACAAATACCATATGATCTCACTCATGTGTAGAATTTAAGAAACAAAACAGATGAACATATGGGAAGGGCAGGGAAAAAGCCAGAATACAAATTCTTAACTATAGAGAACAAACTGAGGGTTCCTGGAGGGGAGGTGTGTGGGGGATGGACGTTAAGGAGGGTGCTTGTGACGAGCACTGGGTGTTATATGTAACTGATGATTCACTAAGTTCTACTCCTGAAACCAATATTACACTATATGTTAACTAACTGGAATTTAAATAAAAACTAGTGACTAAATTAATAAACCTTAAAAAATAATAAAAATTGCAAAAGCAATGGAAAACCTTTCTACTTTCCTGCAGACTGTCAAATTCTGCTTGTCTGCCTGCCTGACTTCCTTCCTTCCTTTTTCCCTCCCTCCCTCCTTTCCTTTCTTCCTTCCTTCCTTCCTTCCATTTTGTAACAAGATAAATGAAAGTTCCTTTGACATGAAACTAAGAAGTGTAATGAGTTTGAATCTTTCCATTTAGAAATCTTTTTTTCCCCTTCAATTCCAATATAGTTAACATTCAGCATAATCGTGTAACATCAGTTTCAGGTGTACAATATAGTGATTCAGTGCTTCCATATGACACTGCTCATCACAAGTGCAGTCCTTAATCCCCATCACTTGTTTCACTGATCCCCTCCCCCACCATGCACCTCCCCTTTGGTAATATCAGATTGTTTTCTATCATTAAGAGTCTGTTCTTTGCTTTCTGTCTCTCTCTCTCTAGTCTATTTTTTTCCCTCTGCTCATTTGTTTTATTTCTTAAATTCCACACGAATGAGACCATATGGTATTTGTCTTTCTCTGACCAAATTATTTAGCTTAGCATAGCTCTCTAGTTCCACCCATGTCATTGCAAATGGCAAGGTTTCATTTTTTTCTTAGGATTTATTTATTTATTTATTTGACAGATAGAGATCGCAGGTAGAGAGAGAGAGAGAGGAGGAAGCAGGTTCCCTGCTGAGCAGAGAGCCCAATGCGGGGCTCGATCCCAGGACCCTGAGATCATGACCTGAGCCAAAGGCAGAGGCTTAACCCACTGAGCCACCCAGGCGCCCCAAGGTTTCATTTTTAATGGCTGAGTAATATTTCCGTGTGTGTGTGTGTGTATACACACTATATATATATATACATATGTGTATATATATATATATACTGTACATATACAGTATGTTCTTTATCTCTTCATCGATTGATAGACACTGGGGTTCTTCCATAATTTGGGTATTGTAAATAAATGCTGCTACAAACATTGGGGTGCATGTATCCCTTTGAATTAGTGTTTAAAAATCTATTATTTCATCACAGATCATTTCTTCCCAGAGCTACCATAGTAAAACTCAGATTCTCTATATCTGTTGAGGGATGTGCCCTTTAGGTCAGACATGAACATTGTTTTTTTACTTTATTAAAAATTAAGAAGATAAGCAAGATAAATTATTCTAATCATATGTTATTTAAGTTAATGTAGGGATACCTCAATTGGAAGGATAGTTATTTTAATCATAGAAATTCATCCTACTTATAACGAGTATAGGAAGACAGACTCAATTGCAGTTATTTTCTAGGAAAATTTTTTTTTTCAGGTCCACCAGAATTTATTGAGCACCTACCATATGCCGTAATAGAAAATTTATTAATCTGATGTTTGGTCATTTTATTTAATCTCTTATTTCTTTTTTTTAAATACTTATTTGTTCTAATTTTCTTTTTTTCTATTGTAGGGAATTTATTTATTTTTATTTTTTTTATTTTTTATAAACATATAATGTATTTTTATCCCCAGGGGTACATGTCTGTGAATCGCCAGGTTTACACACTTCACAGCACTAACCATAGCACATACCCTCCCCAATGTCCATTACCCCACCCTCCTTTCCCGACCCCCCTCCCCCCAGCAACCCTCAGTTTGTTTTGTGAGATTAAGAGTCACTTATGGTTTGTCTCCCTCCCGATCCCATCTTGTTTCTTTTCTTCTTTTCCAACCCCCACAACCCCCCATGTTGCATCTCCACTTCCTCATATCAGGGAGATCATATGATAGTTGTCTTTCTCTGATTGACATATTTCACTAAGCATGATACCCTCTAGTTCCATCCACGTCGTCGCAAATGGCAAGATTTCATTTCTTTTGATGGCTGCTTAGTATTCCATTGTGCATATATACCACCTCTTCTTGAACCATTCATCTGTTGATGGACATCTAGGTTCTTTCCATAGTTTGGCTATTGTAGACATTGCTGCTATAAACATTCAGGTGCACGTGCCCCTTCGGATCACTATGTTTGTATCTTTAGAGTAAATACCCAGTAGTGCAATTGCTGGGTCATAGGGTAGTTCTATTTTCAACTTTTTGAGGAACCTCCACGCTGTTTTCCAGAGCGGTTGCACCAGCTTGCATTCCCACCAACAGTGTAGGAGGGTTCCCCTTTATCCGCATCCTCGCCAGCATCTGTCATTTCCTGACTTGTTAATTTTAGCCATTCTGACTGGTATGAGGTGGTATCTCATTGTGGTTTTGATTTGTATTCACCTGATGCGGAGTGATGTGGAGCACTTTTTCATGTGTCTGTTGGCCATCTGGATGTCTTCTTTGCAGAAATGTCTGTTCATGTCCTTTGCCCATTTCTTGATTGGGTTATTTGTTCTTTGGGTGTTGAGTTTGATAAGTTCTTTATAGATTTTGGACACTAGCCCTTTATCTGATATGTCGTTTGCAAATATCTTCTCCCATTCTGTC
>PISX010037666.1:0-10595 GCA_004024625.1 Mellivora capensis
GGCCAGCAGTCTTGTAAAGCCCGTCACTACCAGGACTCTGCTCACTCTTGCATCCTATTTTCAAGCCCTATTCAATTCCTGGCAGTGTCCATTAAATGACCTCAATTATGTCAACACACCAGACCTCTCTGCCTCAATTAACTTCAGCTTTGACCAGAGACCCCCGCACTCCTCCCACCCTCTCACCCACTCATCCTTCAGTTTCAGCTGACAGGCCACTTCTTGTGGCTCCTGACATGTGTCATCAAAAAACTGTAAGTTTCCTCATGATCCACATTTTCTTCGTCCACAGACTACCCCACAGTGGGACTCGTTATTGTCTGTGCTCCCTACCAGACGGTTCCCTCTGAGGACCATGGGGGACACCTCACTGCACCTGTAACACCGACCACCAGAGCTGAATGAGCGCCGCTGTCAGTTCAGGACACTCTTGGACCAAAGCTCATGTCCTTTTCTGCTCAGCCAACTTCTTCCAGAGATATCCGCAAATCATAATTTTTTTTCTTTGTTGTTTTACACCTGTCTTCAACTTTTTTCATTGGTTGAATGGTAGCTCTTTCCCTTAATCGGGTATTTGATTTCTTTCATGTCAAAATATTTACGCTTTCTTGTTTTATTTTGACCCCATTCTCCATTATTGCTATTCTTAGAGCATTTTAACATTATCAAAGGAGAACTCCAAATAATGGGGATTTTATTTTTTCCCAAGTACAGTAACTGAAGACTCTACGTCTTTTTTCTTAAAACAATAGTGGTGATAATATTAATAATTTTAGAAATAGCAAACGTTCAACACTACCTGTACTACTACTGTAAGTACAATTTAACTTGTCTTCATACTCATCCTACGGGTTGGGCACTATTGCACCCTCTCTAAGATGGGCCAGCCAAGGCACGGTAGGTTAAGTCACTTGCCCAGGCCAACATCTCCAGCAGCCAGGCAGCCTGCTCCACTACGGACACTGCTTCTCACCACACTCACCTGAAACCCTCCCACGCTTACACCAACACCCTGCAATGCCATCCTCAAGAAATGGTCTTCTACCGAGTCTGGAGAAATCAAAGGAACCCTGGTTTAGATCTGCTGTGTGCTAAGTCAAACAAAAGGGCTCAAGTGCCCTGAAGGGACAGATAACAACATCATGCCTGAATTTTAACGATGGGGATTGTTCATTCCTCACTATCCTGCTGCTTCTCACAGTGATTGGCTCTGTGTTCTAGTCCTTGGCCTTTCCCTTGCCTCCCTTGTCCTCCAGCTGCCACACCCCTTGGGAGCCCCCAGCCATGTCACAGCTCTAAGCCTCTGATCACACTGCTCCCCTATGCTCTGAACATCATTCCTTCCTGCTCAGCTGCAACCCCCACTCAGCTCTCGTCTTCTAATACTGAATCCACTCAACTACTCCTCTAGCAAGCACCGTCTGCTTCCCTGGGGAGGCAGTGCCCAGTGGCCTCCTCTTGGACTGTCCTCCGCATAGACCACTCAGTCACTATCACGGGTTTCTGTGTTCAATAGTTCCCCTGGCCGATTCCATTCACCCATGCGGCCATAACACCAAGCACAGCACGTCCCTCAGAGGAGCTGGGCAAAACCATCTGGCACTCAAAGGACCACTGGTGTCCAACAGAACACCTCGCTGAAAGAATATACTGTGATGCATCTAATACTGAAAAGCATCATCTTTAAGCTTTGGCCAGAAAGACCTGGCCACAGGACTTCTTCTGTTGCCTAACTCCCAGTATTCTGGTGACCTAGCAACTGACCAGATAAGGAACTGCTCTCTTTGCATTATAACCTGTAGAGTAAGGAAGCAAGAAACTACCCTGTAAACACTTAGTGGATCTATCCTGGGCTTCATCCACCAGAGAGAAAGAAAAGACCTAAAAGAGACACCACTCACAGCAGGAGGTGGTGGGTTTTGTCCAAAACGCAGACCCCTTCTAGAAGAATGAGACTGGTTCTGAATTGGACGAATGTTGGCTTCTACCATCTCATGCAGCTGGCAGCTAACTACCTCTGAGATGGGAAGCCTCCAGGCACAACACTGCCTGCTTACAAACCTGCTTCTGGGCCTGTGAGCTGCTTCAGAACTGAATGTGTATTCTAGTCCCGTATTTTCCCTGCCCGACATAAGGAGGTTCATTTGTACTTTCTCTAATTTCATACCTATCCTGATTTTACCTTTGAACTTTCAGCTTGGCCTTGTGTTTCCTTTTCTGCATTCCTAAGTTTTGGTACCTTCCATGTTGCACCCCAGTCATTTTATTTTCTCTCTTCCAAACAACATTCAACTGTGAGCTCCAAGGCTCTTCTAAACTTGATCCTCTTTTAAAACATTTTTTTGTTTTCTTTTTATTGCCCCTGGTCCCTCCCCACGCTTCTTCCTCCACAGAAACGAACTTTTCCATGATCAGGAACAAGCAAGATTCCAGTATGGTGAGCTCTGCAGACTCTACAGAACAGGGAAGACAGAGCCTCTGTGACGGTCAGCTTCCCCTGACTTAGCTTGGGCACCGCAGAAAGGCCATCCTAAGGACAGGTGTTTAAAGAACCTTCCTCCTGGAAGCGGGAGGACTTGTTGCCGGCACTCTGAGCCCCAGCTTCGTTATATTTTTTATTTAATTTATATTATTTATTTATATCTATATAATTATTATAATTCACTTTCTGGTACTCAATACTTATACAAGACTGTTGACACTGGGCAAAAACCTGCAAATCTGGAACCGCAAGTGTGACAAGACAGCGAAGCTCTCCGCATTCTCGTGGGGAGAGAGGAAAACAGGTTTGCAGGGGTGACTCCCAGTCAGGGGGGATTTGAGCTGGTGTGCGTGTGTCTGTCTGAGATAGGGTGGCCAGAGAGGGGGCTTCTGAGGGGCTGACACCTCGACTGAGCTTGAGAGATAAGAGGGAGCCAGAGGAGAATGTTCCAAGTCTGAGGGAATAGTAAGTCCAGAAGCCCCCCAGTGGCGGAGTTTGGCCCACCAGGGGCCCCAAGTCACTGGTAAATGCTATCAGAGGGTCAAGCTCCTTTCCCCCAGACAGGGAACCTTCTGGGTTATAACGTACTCAGGAGCAGTATGTTTGGTCTGCCACTCCTGATAAGTTTTAGCGGCTATTTCTCCACCGCCACTGTGGGCCTGGCACTGGGTTCTCACAGCGAGCAAACGTGTGTGCTCACCGCCAGAGGGCACACCCTCTCCAGGCTCTTACCGGAGTTTAGGGAGAGCAGGAGCACTGGGGCCACCAGAAGGACCCCGACCAGGCGCCAAGAAAAGCGCTTTTCGGGGTGAAAGCAACGGGCGACGTACGGCGCGCAGGACACCGTCATCTTCCCGGAGACCCGCGGGAACCTGAGTCCGCCAAGCGACACCCTCCCAGGTTCGGGGAGCCGACGCAACAATCTCGAGGGGCCGGGGGTCAGGAGCCCGCGGCGGGGGCCTGGAGCCCGCCGCGGGGGCGTGGCCTAAGCGCGATTTGGGCGGAAGTGACGCTCCTTCCCGAAGTGGGCGGAGCCAGCCGGCGCTCGGGGGCGGGGCTTGGGCGCGGGCCTCCGCTGACCTCCGGGACCCGGCGTGCTTAGGAGAGGGTCGGGCCTCCGGGTCACGGAGCGGTTCGGTCCCCTCCGCGGGCGCCAGGCGGCCCTGCGACGATCCCTTGCGGACTGACCCGACGTCCGCGGCGGCTGGCGGGGCTCGGCGGGCTCACCGCCCGGACTCAGGAGGGTGCGAAGGGAGGCAGAGCTGGCGGGGTCCTCTTTGTCCCTTCCCCGGAACCGAAGGGCTCACTGAGCGAAAAGCACAGCCACCTGAAACTAGAAACCCGAGGCCAGGCAGCGGGTCGTCGTGGGGCCGCACCCCTCGCGGCTGCTGTGTGTCTTGTGGCCTCCGAACTGCCCGGACTCCATGGCCCTTGTTTCAAGAGTTGGCATGAATCGGGCATATGGAGGGACAGTGCTTGTGATTTGCGGGGCTCTCAGCATCTGCCCTGGGATCCTCTGGAGGCCTGATAGATTTCAGAATCTCAGAGGTTTGGCCACTGCACTCCCAACCCCTCAAGTAAAGCAAGGGAGATGAATTATTAAACAACACCGGGCCATTAGCATTTGGGGCCTCACCTCTCTGGGGTCCCTGCCCTTGAGCAACTAAATGCTTTATTGAAGAGGGAAAAAAGGATGCATGAGAAAGGTAAGGACAAGGGTGTATTAACTGCCCATCTCCTAGAAGTGCTTTAATTAAAGCCATTATTGTTGGGATGGAGAGGAATCCATAGAGAGGAACTTTCCTGATGATCCAGTCTCTCAGTGGAAAATCAAGTGGAAATGAGCCAGATCTGTTTGTCGCGTTCCGACTAAACCTGTTTGACTAGGAAGAGGGGAAAAATAAAGGCACTTGACCTGTATTAAAAGAGTACACAAAAGGAATTGACATTTTCTTCCCATTAGCTGGCAAAGAATGACAAATGTCAACCAATGTGAGTAAACGTACTGGGAGGGCAACACCCTCAAACTTTGGCTAAAATTTTAACTTTTCTGTAACGTTTTTAAATGGCCATGACTTTTAAACCACCAGTTGCATTTGGACTTTATCCCAAAGAAATCATCAAAGCTGTGACCAAAGATGTATAATTTTGGAAAAAATAAATAAATCCTCAGTGTCTAGCGAAAGTATTGTTGTGCCTGAGTTTTCGCGTCGGAGAGACCACCAAGGAGTCAAGCACCAATGCAATCACACGAGGGTTTATTCGACAAGCTTAAGCTTGGGCCCAAGTGTACCTGAGGCAGCAGAGTAGGGACTTGGACTTGGAGCTTAACTAAGGCAGGGGTATTTATGGGTTCCTGTTACTAAAGCAAGGTGGGGGTTTCTGGAACCAAAGCAGGGTGGGGCGCTTCTTGATACTAAAGTAGGATGGGGGTCTTTAGAACTAAAGTAGGGTGGGGCTGACTGAAACTAAAGTAAAGTAGGGGAAAGTTCAGTCCTTGGGCACAGGGGTCTGAGATGGCTGTACTTATGCTAAGGCTAAACCTGAGGTGGGATGGCCTTGATTTTTCTCGGCCTCCATAAGTGTAAGGAATTTTTGATAGGTGGCTTTATGGTATGAATGTCTATGCAGCAAGCAGTGTAAAAACAGTATGAGAAACTGATAGATATGTATGTGGAAAAAGCAGATTCCAAATCAGTATGTGCCTTCTGGCATTCCTTCATTAAAGTAAAAGTAGTGTACTGATACACATAAAAAGGGAGTTGGGGTATACCAAAATTAACTAATACTTCATAGGATTATGGGCATTTCATTTTCTTTGTGTTTTCCTGTTTTCTATAGTGACCTTATGTTACATTTGCAATCAGGTAAGGAAAAAATATTAAATCCAACCTATATTTCAACGGCTACTCTTCCAAGAGTGGTAACCATGAAAACTGCATCACACCTAGATAAGGTATGACAGCATGGGAAGGAAATGTAAACTCTCTGTATAAACTTCAGATTCATATTCTGGAATTACAAAACTCTCTTATATATGGTTAATATTTTGTATCTGAAATGTACTGAAGACATTCTGGAATTGACTCTTCTGTCCAGATCAAAACATTATTTTTTATTCTGGGTATAGCATATATGATGCAAAGTTGTGGATTGATATATAAAATAAACACCTTAGTCTTGGATTATAAAAACTTGGGGCACCTGGGTGGTTCAGTGGGTTAAAGACTCTGCCTTCGGCTCAGGTCATGAACTCAGGGTCCTGGGATCAAGACAGGCTTCTGGCTCTCTGCTCAGCGGGGAGCCTGCTTCCTCCTCTCTCTCTGCCCCTCTCTGCCCGCCTCTCTGCCTACTTGTGATCTCTGTCAAATAAATAAATAAAATCTTAAAAAAACCCAACAAAATGTATGTGGAGAACAAAGGTAAAAGAAAAAACTAATTATACTTTCTTATAACTTACAGCCATCGACAAGTGCTTGGGACAGGCAGGATGACTGTTCGCCAAGATCTCAGCTCCTCAGTGTAATACCTTGCTAGAGGCAAAAGGCAGCCTTAGGTAGCCAGAAGTCCAGGATCCTGTAAGTCTTCTTTCGAATATGAAAATTCCTTCAGATAATTCCTTTATCTCTCCCCCACCAATTTAGCAATCATCTTCCAAGTATATGGTTGGTTGATATACATCTGAAGGGTCTCATGACTAAGGTCTTACTAGGCAGTATAAATAACCTTATCCTAACAACAGCTAGCCCTCAAGGTCCTAGAAACCTTTCTTCCAAATTCCTTAGAGACTGATGCTATCCCTAACCAACCCCCCACATTGAAAGTATATAATCAACCACTCCTCACAATCCCAGTGCAGTGCTTTCTACCCAGGGGTCCTGTCCATGTGCTACCATAAACGGACCTTTTTTTTTTAAATTAACATATATTATTTGTTTCAGGGGTACAGGTCTGTGAATCATCGGTCTTACACAATTCTCACCATAGCACATACCCTCCCCAGTGTCCATCACCCAGCCACCCTGTCCCCTCCCCCATAAAAGGACATTTTTGGCACCAAAGACATCTAAGGAATTCTTTTGCGACCTTTCACTCCCAAACCCCAATGTTTCGCATCAAAAACCATGCACTGTGATGACACTTAATTGAAGGAGGTATCAAAAGGAGACACTGGAAACTCAAAGAAGGGGAATTACCATTTCTGTTGGTTCTTAGAATTATAAGAGTGAGAGAAGAGAAATATTCTGTGGATCAATGTTGAAACTTATTTGTAAAAATAGAATCTATTTTTCTCTGCAAGTCTCTTGTACAATGATATACGTCTGTTACATCTCAATAAGATGAAAACATTTTCCCATATATTTTTACCCCTAAAAGTTTTTTTCCTCATGAGTAAATTAAAAGGTGGCAAAGTATGGCTGGTGTTTGGTTTCCCAGTTGCAAGTGGTAGATTACATTCAAGAATTAGGGTTTTATTGGAACTTCCTTCCACCGGTAAACTCTATGCTGGATGCTTATCAAGCCATTCTTAATTGAAAATTTTCACATTGATTTATTTTAATTTGACCAGATTAAGGCCCCAGTGGAAAGATTCTGAGCCCTGTTCCCTTTTTTTCTGAATAAGCCCCTTAACACAGGGATAGAGATTTCCTGCTGTAGCTCCAGTGCTAAGGCGGTTCTAGGTCTGTCGTAGGTGCATAATAAATGCCTATGAATACTGCATGAAATAAATGGGTGTTGCTGTCAAATGCCTCTAACATGTGTCTCTGCCAGTTCTCCCTCAGCATGGATTTACCAAGTAAGGGCTGGGAAGGTTCTGAGAGATTTTGTTTTAATAATCTTAGACACTAGGAACACTGTGGGGTTTGCCTCTAAAGGAGGGAGCTACAACTGTCTGCCCAGAAAACAACCTGTCTCAGGCAGTGCAAGCTGTGATAGGAAGTGGAGCTACTGTCTGTCCCTTGCCTTGAGATCATTTCAGTGACTTAGTTCAAAGGGAGAGTGTTGACAATGAATATCCTGTAGCCTGGATAGGAATAGAACGCAAGAGCCAAGGCTTTGAGTGAGGTTGGGCAGTAAAGGCTCCTGGTGCCTGCAACTCCCCTAAAGATTTTTGTCACCCTGCCCACGTGACAAAGAGGAGAGCATGGAGAGTATGCCTGTGTATCGACCAGGTTTGGAGCTGTGTGCTAGATCTCCTTATGAATGGCAGTAGGGTGGAGGGAGAGGTGTGGGGATGTCATTAAACAGAGCTAACTTCTGTAAAATTAATCTGAATGCCAGATGCTTTTTGGCCTCCTAAATTAGTGTATTTCCATCATGCTTTTCAGAGAAATGGGCCTGTGAGGACTCTCAGCAAAGGCTTTCCACTGTCACAGTGAAGTACACACTAGGTTAGCTGTGAAAAGCTGAAAGAGACTGGCTAAGCAGAGCAAAGATAAGCCATCTTTTTGATGTTGGCCCTGGGAGCTGTGCCACCTCTGTTTGTACCTGGTGAGCACCTGCCAGACAGTTGACCTTCATATTTACCTGTTACTGGCAAGAACATTCCAGTGAAGCTACACCCCACGCAGGGAGGGATTCTGAAACCATTAGGTGCAGAAAGGAGGGCACTTCTCAGAAAGAAAGCATGTTCATTTTGTTTCCTCTTGGCTTTTGAAGGCTTTAAAAAGTAATATTACAAACCATATTCCAGACATAGATTTAGAAAGAAGAAAAAAATCTCTATTCCTTTCCCATTATAGTGATGAAAATAGAACATACCATTTAAATGTTATAGACTTTAACTTACACTTCACAATTACGTGTACACAAAAAGTAAACAAGAAACAAAATTAGATTGTTAGCACTAAGAATAACTTTGGAGACCAGCTGGTCCAGCCCTGTTTCTCGGATGAAAAATGTAAGGCCAGAGGTTAACAGAATTACTCAACAATGCAAATGAAGTTAGGTCAGTATTTTACCCAGAGCTAATATAAGCAGTATTTCCTATGTATCATTGATGCCACAGGCAAAAAATCTCATGAATTCCTTGAAATTCAATGGCCCAGATGCTGATTAATCACAATATTCACTGACCTACTGCATTCTGGGGGGATAAAGGAATTTACATTTTTTTCTTGTGATGGGGAATTTTAATTCTAAGAAAGGCCAATTCCCATCAGTTAATTTCTAGCCCTTGTTTAAAATGTACTTCTTCAGAAACTCAAGACCTAATATATTTCCCAAAGTTTCCCCAAGTTTCAACTAAGCAAAACCATTGAGGATATTTTCATATATTCATTGGTTACTTGCCTTTCTTTTATTGGAGGCCTGGCTGGATATCCTTTGCCCATTTACAGGGAGGAGAGGTGAGGGGGTTTGGTCTTTGACTTTTTTTATTCTCTAAATATGCCAGTTACCCTTGTCTATGATATAAGTTGTAATTTTTTCCTCCTAATTTGTCAGTTGACTTTGTGTATGCTGTTTTTTCCCATTTTTTTCATGATTTTAAGGAAAACTTCAAGTTGATGTCCAGTTCCCTCTTTATATTTATCAAGGTAAGTGTGGCACAATACACTCAAAAAGCAACTTAAAACCCAGAATTACACAGTAGTTAGCAGTTGTCATATGCAAGTCTATTGTTAACTACCCAGAAAGATTCTGGTATCTTCTAGATCATTAGCTGGCCCATAATCTCACACCAAGTACATTTTTGATCTGTAAGTGTGTCGACCAGTTACGGATTCCAGGACCACTTATTTAGAGACCTGTACATTAATGTTGCAATTCTTAAATTCAGGGTTTCCTAGTTTATTCGCTTATTCTGAATCTATACAAAAAGTAAGTCACATGCTTTATAACAGAATTATCCTTTTACTTAAAATAGTATGTTTTATACACACAGTACAAATTGCTTTTGAAATAGAGCTTAGGAAATACCCAGATCTCATTGTTTAAGATGTTTCTCTTGAAAACCTCTTCCCTGGATTCATGTAATGCCTTTTTTAAAAAATATTTTATTCATATAAACAGAACTATGCTAACTTCAGCAGCACATATAATACAAAGAAGATACTTTTTTCCTAGTGAAAGTAAAAACGGATCTAGCTGTATTTTATTCTGTTCTAATAGATTTTGCTCTACAGAATAAAAAGTGGCTATTAAGAAAGATATGTGCATAAAGAAACGAACATGTATGAAGAAACGTTAGCAGAAAATAAAAATATTAACAGTGATTATCACTGAATATTATAATTACGTGTGACTTATTTGTTTTTCCTATCTTCCTCCTGGATTTTGATCTTCTCGTTAATGAGCCCATTCCATAGTATAAAGATTTGAAAGTGAGAAAGGGAAATCACAAACTTGTAAACAGAAATCCAAAGTGATGCGGTCTTCCTTTAAGTAACCGAGACTAGTTATAAACCCTGAGTGCAGTCTTTTCCCCTTACCAGCTGATGTGTGCATTCAGCAGGGGAGAGCAGGAGGACTGAGAGTAATCCAGGCTAAGAAGAGGGAGCTTTTACGGGCTTCTGGGAGCGCGTCAGCATCTTCTTGGGCACATGTCTGGTCTCTGCGAGGTCACTTCTGTCGCTGTATGAGTCTCGCATCTTACTCTGTTGAATTGGCTCCTTCCCAACAACATTGTGATTCAAGGTGTTCCCCAGCTCTGGGGTACTTTGTCAAGGAAGGGCACTGAAATAACAGGACATTTTTATTCAGGTGACAGCATGAGTGACAAGGGAATGGCCCACGAATTTGCTGCTTAAAATGGTGATACCAGCGTTACACATAATTACGAGTTCAAAAGACGTGTTTCTGCCCTCCTTAGTGGTTGCTGTGTAGGGCCCAAGAAAATTCGGCCAAAGTTGAGACACTGAGTAGATAAGAGAGAGATTAATGAAGAAGTTGACCTTTCCTCGTTGCCTTTTTTGCCAAAGGAAAAGTGTTCTCACAATTGAGCAACTAAATAGAAAGAGCCTCGTTCTGGAAACATAGAGGCCCCTCCTAACACACGAAGTATTTCTGACTCTCTTTTCTGAGCCAGGCCATGGCAGGGAGAGTAAACAGGAGCTGGTAGTTTGGACGAGGCTCTGCCTCGGAGAGCGTGTCCTCCCCCTACCGGAGTCAC
>PISX010037667.1:0-10837 GCA_004024625.1 Mellivora capensis
GAAAACAAAACCTTCGTAATTTACAATAGATTAAAAAAACATGAAATAATTAGGGATAAATCTAACAATATATATGCAAAATTAGCTTCCTGGAAAATACAAAACACTAAAGTAAGGAATTATAGAAGACATAAATGAATAGTGGGACATAAAGTATTCACAGAATAGAAGACTGGTTATTGCCCAGATCACAGTTCTCCCCAGATTGATCTATATATCCAATATAATGCCAACCAAAGTCCCAGAACAATTTTATTTTTTTAAAATTGATAACCTGATTGTAAAAATTTTTACTGAAATGCAAAGGTATACAATAGTCAAAACTTTGAAAAAGAAAAAGAATATTGGAAGACTTACAGTATCTATTTTTTTTTAAAGATTTTATTTATTTATTTGACAGAGATCACAAGTAGGCAGAGAGGCAGGCAGAGAGATGGGGAGAAGCAGGCTCCCTGCTGAGCAGAGATTCCCGAGGCTCAACCCACTGAGCCACCCAGGTGCCCCAAGACTATACTTTTGATGTAAGGATAAACATGTAGATTAATGGGATAGAACAGAGTAAAGAAATAGACCTACAGAAATGTGACAGTGATATTGTGATTGTCTGAATGTTTGTGTTCCCACCCCCAATTCATATGTTGAAATCCTACCCCTCTACCCCTCCACTCCGCAAGTGATGGTATTAGGACATAGGACCTTTGGGGGGTGATCAGGTCACAAGGCAGGAGCAATTACAGGATTTGTGCCATCCCAGAGAGCGTGCTTGTCCCTTCCATCATGTCAGGATCCAGCGAGATGCAGACAGTCCGCAGTCCGGAGAGGGGATCACACCAGAGCTCGACCATGCTGGCAAATCCATCTTGGATTTCTGTCTCCTGAACTGAACTAATTTTAATAAATTAAAAAATAAATTTCTGTTATTTATAGGGCACCCAGCCAGTGGTATTTTGTCACGGCAACCCAAGCCGACTAGGACAGAAAATGGGTACCAAGGCAAGGAAATGCTACTGTGACAAACACCTGGAAATAAGCAGCTGGCTTTGGAACCGGTCCCAAGCTGGAGGAGTTTTGAGAAAGCCCACACTGCCACGAACAGGCCCTTTAAAGGCGAGGCAGATGGAAACTCGGGCAAAAGTGCAGGGAGAGCCTCAGTCTTCCTAGAGAACACGAGTAACCCTGAACAGGATGCTACTAGACACCGACAGCAAAGGTCGTTCCTTGAGGTCTCAGCCGGAAATGAGAAATGTGCTGGAGAAAGAAGGAAAGGCCGTCCTTGTTATAGAACGTGGCACAGAACGCGGCGGGGTCATGTCCGTGTCCCTGCGCTGTGCGGGGGCAGCCGGCCGGGCCCTCTGGCTGAGGAACTGCCTAGGCCAAGTGCTGCGGGGGTGGCCTGGTTTCTCTCCGCTGCTTCTGTGAAATGCAAAAAGAGAGAAATGTCTTAAAGACAGAATTGTTAACCAGAGGGGAAGCACAACGTCAAAATTTAGAAACTCTCAGCCTACCCTGTTGAATGGAAGGAGAAAGCCTGTTTGGGAGAGAACACAAAGCTTGTGGCCAAGTTGGAGAAGGAGATGAGTGAGGACCGGGGCACCTCAGCAAAAGCTGGGAGCTGTTTCTCAAGACAGTGGGCGATGAGTCACCATCCGCGGGGAAGGCGGGACGCACTGTCCTATGGAAAAATGACTCCTGAAGGCATTTCAGAGATCACAGCGGCTGTGGCTCCCATCACCGGCCTGGAGTGGAGTGATTTCAAAGGAGGAGCCATCTGCTGCCTGGGGCCACCTCACCCTGCAGGCTCTGTTCCTGCCCTCGTGCAGCCCCAGCCCCAGCAGGTGTCAGAGTGCCATGTGCTCTGCCTAGCAAAGCTTGGGGGCATGCTTGCCCCCGCCTAGATTCAGAGATGCCCCGGAGAGCTGTGGGCCCGAGGCAGAGAGTTACTGCCGCTCTGGAACCGACCCAGAGAGCCCCCATGAGAGCAATGCCTAGCAGCGCCGTGGGGGCACAGTGGTCCCTACAACTCCAAACCAGTAGAGGAAGTAGTGCACATTATAGCCCGGGGGGCCCTGGGCCTGTGACACCAATGCATGAGAACCCTGACATGGGCCGTGCCCCCCAGAGATGTAATGATAGGGACATCCCGAGAGGTTGGGGGCAGGGATGCTTGAAGCCTTAGAAGCCCAAACCCTGCCCTCGTGGGTCTGGAAGTTGGGGGGGGGGGGTTGCAGACTGGTTGTTGAGATCCTGTGTTGGTGGCTGTGAGTCCTGCAACTTCTCTTAATTCTCATCTGCCCCCCAGCTGGTGTGCAGATCCCCTCAGCATTCCGGGTGGGTTGAGACAGAAATGGGCCTCTTGGGCAGTGCCCCAAAGCAAGGGGAAGCGGTCACTTACCGCACTCTCAAGAAATCGTAGACTGAGGGCATCTCCCTCTGTGCTGAGCTCTGCCACCGTGAGGCAGGGGGTGACAGGTGACAGGTAAAGTGGAGCTCTTCTTGCCCTTTTCCATATGACTGTTGTCAGATTTTGTTCAAGAGTGGCATGCTGTCATCTCTCAAAGCAACACCAGAGCTCTCGGAAAGGTCTTTTCATCCATGGCTGGGGGTTCAATCTGTGTTTCCGTGGAAAGACAAGATCTGGGACCTCCCATTCTGTCACTTACAATGACCCCTGTAATCTAGATGTCCCTAGTCTAGTATTTAGAGTCTGAACATCAGTGGAAACTTACAACACACACACACACACTGTCTCATGGAACTTAGTCACCATACTGGCTCACTAAATGAATGTCCAACAATCAGAAAGATTTAGACAGCATGTTAAGGCCTGGTGTCAATTAAATATTAGAAGAGTGTTTTGATTAAAATGGCTTAAAACGTGCCAAGAGACAGAAGATGTTATTACTGTACAGGACTAATTAAAAGATACTTGTAGGGAGATAACTCATGAGTAAGGAAATTATTCTATTACAGTCAGCAAGAGAGAACATGATAAAAAGTGAGCAGAGCAGCTTTCTGGAACCTGCCACTGGCTCCTTTCCCTCAGGGGCCACAGAGAGTCTGCCTGTCTCTGATGGCAGTTGGGATGCAGCCAAAGGCTTTTTTTTCTTTCAAGGTTGTGCAATCTTTCCCGCGTGTCTGTAAAGGTTTTGTCTTTCTCTTTTAATCTTCCTCCCCCCCCAAATTATGATTCCATCTCATTCCATCTCGGGTTTTTTCCTGAGTTATATGAGACATGATGATTTTAGGATAAATCAAGAAAACAAGCTGTTTGGGTCATCTCTGGCGTGGCAATTCCAAATTATAGAGAATGGATGCCATGCTGTTTAAAGTGAACTGAGCCAGATTAAAGGTCTCTTCTGAACTCTTAGGCTCAGGAACACTCACAGGAAGTTAGTCTAGTTGAGGAACAAATATCGGGCACTGAGGTTCACGAAGTCCGGGTACGGATGAGTAATACAGGGTTCTATCGACTTGGCAGAGAGACTCAGTTTATCCTATCAACCAAAAGAGGCACAGTCTTTGTGAAATAAATGCAACTCAGGTATGGTGCTTGTCCAGTTTGTCCCCGGATAGTGGATGGAGGAGGAAAGGAAGAAGACATGGCAAGCAGACCATCATGATCTTTCATTGGTAGCGCACCGAGTTCACGACCTGTGGTACATCTCCCATGTTTTAAGGTCAGTTTTGCCCTAAAGTAAGTTAAGACTCTACCAGTTTAGGGATGCCTGGGTGGCTCCCTTGGTTAAACATCTGCCTTTGGCTCAGGTCATGATCCTGGGGTCCTGTCCTGGGATCAAGTCCCACATTGGGCTGCCAGCTCAGTGGGGAGCCTGCTTCTCCCTCTGCCTCTGCACCTGCTTGTGAGCTCTCTGTCTCTCTCTTTCTCTTGCTCTCAGATAACTAAATCTTTAAAAAAAAAAAAAACTCTACCAAATTATTGTGAAAAATGTCCATGCTCTGAGAATTTAAAGTGAAACCAAAAAGAATTAATAAATTCTGCATTATAGAAGAAAGAAGAGGAATCCTCACTACAAAACCACATCATTTTAATCATCAAAATTCTCTGCATGAGTGAAATCTAAAACTTATTCTGGCAGTCTGCTTTGAGGTATGTTGTTGAGTTGATGTCTCCCAACACTCAGGACAGGAAAATGAGATCTCATGACGCTGGAGAGAAGAGGAACTTGCAGTCAGGAGTTCTACAGGAGTAGAAAGTCTATTTAGAGAGGGATATTGATGGCGTGCTCTTGAAAGGCGCTACTGTATTTTTATAGTAAAATGTTTAGGTCCTATGAAAGGGAATTATTTGTCTCAAGGAGTAAAAGACTGAGAATCTCTAACTGATCACAATGCTCCTTCATCGGAGGGAAATATAAAAATCTCTTTGTTGGTTGAGGCTTTACCTTTTAGATTATGTAATATACATTTCTGTTGACCTTCACACTCTCATTCTGTCCTTTCTTGTTTTCATCTCCTTCCAGTTATCTGCCATAAAGTGCAAATTTTTATGTATTATCCCAAATGATTTCCTCCTGCCCTATTGCAATTTTCTTCCTTTCCCCAACCTATGGCTCTTCCCACTCCTGTTTTCTCTATTTCCCCTCTATTTGCATTTCCTTTGTACCATGTGTGTATGTTATACAAAACGTAGTTTTGTCTTCATTTGCAATTGTTTTGCTAATCTTTTGGTCTTTTTGTGACAAATTAAAAAACCATTGTTGTTCCATAAATGTGCTTTTTCATTTTTAAAGAGATTGTTTGAATCTGGAAGATGAGTCACAAAGAAGTAGTATCTGGATATATGAAACCCATATTTATTTATTTTTATTGACAAGGGGTAATAGGAATTGGCAGTAAGGCTGGGAGTGTTTGCCATATACATTCCAGTGATTTTAGATGCAAAGAACTTTCCTTTTGATGCCCTCCCTACTTTCATTTCAACTTGTGCTTAGGGGGTGCTTGATAATCTGAGTAGACAAGCGGGGTAGGGATTGGTATAAGGATCCACCACGCTCTGCAGCATCTCCACCTTCTTTTGCAGATTCCAATCTGGTCCTCTGTTAACTTGCAGATATCTCTTCTGCAAATGCCAGACAGATTTAAACAATGGTTTTCGGCAGAAGGCAAACCACTTCTTACTGTAGAAGAAAAGAGGTAGTGAAATAATTAGTTCGTGAGTGGAATGTGAGACGTGAGACACTGTTAAGTGTGAGGACAGAAGGGTTCCGGTACGAGCACTTCCGTGTGGAGAGAAGAAGCTGGACAAAAGATCTGTTCAGTTGTTCCGTCACCTCCACTGTCCTTTTTTACCCAACAGCCCAAGTGTGCACAGACTCCTCCCTCCTTTTCTACAGGTTCCTGGCATTGCTAACTGAGCTTCAAAAAGAACTTCGGTAAATGTCACAGTGGCTCAATGAACAAATAGGCGTCCACATAAAATCGTGGGGGGCACCATTCCGCAAGAGTGCTGTGTGGGATCAGAGAATTGCGATCTGGGGACAGAGATTGGGTAGCAACCCGAGTAGTGTCCTGGTAGGGAGCACAAGTCAGAGGTTTTTCAAGCAAAAAGGGAATGCATTATATATGTTGTTCACAAAGAATTTTTTTTGTTTTTTTTTTTTTGCTTTTTTATTGTTATTTTAAAGATCGTATTTATTTATTTGTTCACAAAGAATTTTTGAGCGGTGTTGGCAGCAGAAAGCTGCTTCTGGCTGAATCCGATTGGTCGCTAATGATCTCACTAAGCAAAAACCTCTTACTGCAGCAGGTTGCAGGTGTTTGGGCTGAATCCTTGGAATATTCGCAGTTTGGCCCAGGTCAAAAGTGCATAAGGCCCACCTCCTAAATGGCCTCCAGTCCATTTTAAAACCCCTTGACACAATTGACCCCATTTCATTTTCCTTTCACACCTATGTTCTAAATATACCAGTTTCTTAATTGTTTTACTCCTTTATGTGGATCTGCAACAAGTATTTGCCGAGCATCTTCTATTCAGCAGGCATTTTTCTTTGCACTAACAATAGAACAGTGAAAATGGGAAAAATGTTCTTTATTCTCACAGGACATATCTTCAGGGAATCAATCTGACCATACAACAACAGGTGGCTAGGATTATTTCAGAAAGTGCTGTTGGGAACAAAATAATACGGTAATCGACCAGATAGAGTCTGCAGGATGCGGCTGACGGAAGGGACAGAGAAAGGCTTTCTAAGGCTGTAGCGTTTGAACGGAGGTCTGAATGATGGGCATGAAAGAGACAAGCAAATACCCCTTTGAGGGTATTCTAGGCACACAGAACAGCAACAGCAAGGTCCCTCGCTTCGTTTATTGGAAGAACAGAAAGATCTGTATAGGTTGAATGTTATGGAAAAAAATAAGTTTGGTAAGACATGGGGGAGGTAAGACAGAAGGAGGATCCTGTGTTACTCGCAGACCATGGTGAGTTTTCAGGTCCCTGGACTTGACGCTGCAGTCCTCTTGCTCCAGCTCCATTAACAACTGACTCGCTCGTTCTTCCTCTACAGTGTTCAGTTTTGCAGCCCCTGGGTGGCTCAGTCTGTTGAGCGTCTGCCTCCTGCTCAGGCTGTGATCCTGGAGTTCAGGGATCGAGCCCCTCATCTGGCTCCTTGCTCAGCAAGGGGTCTGCTTCTCCCTCTCCCTCTGCCATTCCCCCTGCATGCTCTTGCTTACTCTCGCTCTCAAATAAATAAATTAAATAAATTAAAATGTTCAGGTTTTTTTTGCCTTTCCTGTCTCCTTATTCCCTCCTACCTGTGTGCCTGAGGGGTCAGGTGAAGTTTCAGGAAATGAGATCGTGTGGTACTAGTTGTGCTCGTCTGTTCTACAGACACATAAGTCCCTTTCGTCACATTTCACGCAGCTCAGAAACAAGCATAAGTTATTTTTTTTCTCTCTGTATCTAGGTATGATCTACTTAACTCAATGTACCTTGGTCACTGCGTGTAGCAGAAAAAATAATAAATTTGTAGACATTCTGGACAATCCTTTCCCAGTTGCATCTAAAAAGCTGAAAATTTGTCATCATATCCAGACCCTTATTTTCTCCAGATGACTCACCGTTTAGCCAAGTTAATTTAGTAGGAAACTCTCTAATGGCAGAGCTGATGACCTGGCACTATAATCCTCAAAATCAAGGGACTGCCCAGGGGAAAAGCCACCTAAGAAAGAGGTAGAAGGAAGAGAGTTAAGCTTCAGTCTGTCTCACCTCTGTATTGAGAGTTTGCATAGTGCCAAGGATTTCCCACCCGTGAGGTCACCGAAGGTCCACTCAGTAATGGATGGATCCTAACAAATGAGAATTTTTCAGTCATTGAGTTACTTTTGTTTATATTCGCCTGTGAGGCCATTCCTGGCTGAGTGGTGAGACAATATTTTTAGATTCAAATTTGGCGATAATGTTCCTCTTTGCCAAGCAGAATGACATCTGCAATATACCCAGCTGGTCAAGTAATTTGAATATATATTTGGAAGGAGAGAATTAAAAAGGAAATCAATATGATCAATGATTTCTGATAAATGTTATTTTAAAAATAGGAAGAGTATTACCTTAACCAAATTAAAACTCATCTGAACACAAAAATCCATATAGCACTTCATAATGAAATACTAGCCTTAGTCCCATTAAAATGAGGAGGGAAAGAAGAATGTCCACTGTCGATACTATATTAATATAGTTCTGAAATTTCTGGACAACACTAGGAGTCATAAGAAGAAAAGTCAGGGATGATTTGAGCCTACTGCTTTTCCTCTTCTTTTATTCCTCCTCAAATGCCATTCAAATTAGGTCAGCTGCATTTTGAAAGAGTCTGTAGGAGTGCCCTAAGCACAGGGTACCATCAGTACATCAGAAACAGAAATTCCTGGAAGATACAAAACAAATATGATCAGATTGAAAGATTTAGGCTTTTGGCCTCCATTGCAAGTCTGATACTCTCAAGTGCCTGCCATTATAGAATGAATGGGTCATAGAGAATATCTCTGAAATATTGCTCTTCTTGAAAGTGGTGGGGTAGTTTCTGAGACTACTCGCTCCCTCGAGGACAAGTCTGTGAACTGAAGCTTAAGCAGCGAGCCCTCTAGATTGCTTGGCTGGCTGGGCTAGGGTATGGACATAAACATGGAGGAGGTTTCACAATGAGAGCTTTGGATGGTAACTGACACAGTCTCAGTTTAGACATATAGGATACTGGCAGACTAAGGATAAGCCATGACTCCACTGTGACAAATCATCAGGAAGATAAGGCACCATGAGCTAAAGTTAATGAAATAAACAACTTATTGGTACCCTCAAGGACTAAAGGTATTGGCATTGCCAATGTGACAAACAATTAAACATCTGTGTATCAAATTATTTAAAGAAAGAAAACCTATTATCACAAAGCTGCACAAACAAGGAAGCAATATAGATAATAGAATAAGTGGGCAGGTCTAGACATGAAAAAAGTTTTTGAAAAATATACATATAAGTTATTAAAGACCAATTATTAGACAAGAAAATTAGCAAACAAAGAGATACATCTAAATTATATACCCATAACTTAACACTAAGACACAAGGTCTCACATTTAATCCAGGACAAGAGAGAAACGAGAGGAGGCAGTGCTTAAAGAGATTCTCCAGAAATGATGGAAAAAATATAGATCCACAGAATCAAGATAAAAAAGCATTCCTAACAGATAATATAAAAGAAATTCACATTAAGTGATAAAACAAATCAAATGCTAGATCATAAAAACATTTAAAAAGGACAATAACTTGAAATACTAATTTAAAAGTAATAAATAATGATTAATAATAATAAATATAAAAAATTAATAAGCTATGGCAGAAGAGTGAAAACCAAAAAAGAATGGCTTGTGAGAGAAAATTACTGCTGGTGTAGAATTGGGTACTCAGTAATGCTTTCTTTCCAGAATAAGGATATTTACAAATGACTGAAATGATTTACCACCAAGATTTCTACAGCAAAGGAAATCCTAGAGGACATACACCGTGAGGAAAGAATTTAACACAGAAAGGCGGCCTGAGAATCAAAGTGGAATTCTAGTAAATAGCAGTAACTTGATTTGAGTAATAATAATGCTCTCCAATGGATGAGGCTTGAAAAAGAATAGCCCAAACATGACAGACACACAGGTAACATCATTCTCGGTGGTGGAGTTTGAAGGCTCTCCCTCTAGATCAGAAAAAAAGCAAGTGTTTTCCACTGTCAGTGCGCCTATTCAACATAGGACTGGAAGTCCTAGCTAGAGCAGTCAGGCAAGAAAAACAATAAAGGTGTCTAAATTGGAAATGAGGAAGTAAGATTGCCTCTGTTTGCAGATAACATATTAACTCAAAATGGATTAAAGACTTCAGTGTAAGACCCAGAGCTATGAAAGTCCTAGAATAGGAAAAAATTGCCTTGACATCGGTCTTGGCAATGATTACTTGAATGGCACCAAAACTACAGGCCACACAAGCAAAAATAAGTGAGTGGGACTTTAGCAAACTGAAAAGCTCCTGCACAGCTAAAGGAGTGATCAGCAAGATGAAAAGGGAGTCTACAGAATGTGAGAACATATTTACAAACCATATATTTTTTAAGGCGTTAATGTCCCAAATATATAAGGAAGCCCTACAACTCAAAAGTAAAAAAAACCTCTAGCAATCCAATTAAAATACGGGCAGAGGACTTGACTAGATTTTTCTCAGAGTAGACTGCCCAGTAGCCGGCAAGTAAGTGAAAATGTGCCCACATGACTCGGCATCAGGGAGATGCAAATCAAAACCACAGTGAGACACCACCCCACCCCCGCCCGAGTGGCTGCCACCACCAAGACAGGAAAGTGCTACAGGGACGGGGAGAAAGGGGAGCGCTGAGGTGCTATTGGTGGGAATGTACACTGGAGAGTAAATTTGGAAAGTCCTCAAGTAATTAAAAATTAAAGCTATAATTAAAAATAGAACTACCCTGTGACCCAGCAATCCCACTTTTGAGTGTATATCTGAAGGAGGTGGGAGGTGAAGTCACCATCTCGAAGAGACACCTGCATTCTCCTTTCACGGCAGCCGTAGTCACGATACATGGGGACATCCAAGAGTCCATCAACAGATGACGGATGAGGAACCTGTGATGTTTATAACAACGGACCATAATTCAGCCATGCAGAAAAGAAATCCTGCCGTGGGCGACGACTTCACTTACGTGTAGAGTCCACTGATACCGAACGCCTAGAAACAGAAAGTGGAATGGTGGCTGCGAGGGGCCGAGAGGTGGGGAAATGGGGAAATGTCGGCCCAAGCGAAGAAACCAAATTAGGAGAGGAGTAAGTTCTGCAGAGGTGGCGCCCAGCACCGTCACTCCAGGTGGCGATTCTGTATGGTCCCTGGGCGTAGCCAGGAGAGTCGAGATGCTTTCTCCCCGTGACCACAGCAAAATGGTAATCGTGTGCGGTAAAGGACGCGTTAACCTGGGTTGTTTCCTAATATGTACGCGTATCAGTCCTCGCCTTGTTCGTCGTAAACTTACACAATGCTTTATGTCAGTGGTATCTCAATAAATGTGGAAAATAAAAACAATAAAAGGCAGGAGACCCACAGGGGCCTGTCCGTGTGGACAGCAGGAGGAATCAGCTGCTGCTGGAGCCAAGAGGGAAACAGACAAATTTTCAAGATCTGAGCGTGGGCGTTCGTAGCACAAATCCTAGTATCGCTGGGTCCCATGCACGCCAGACTCACTCTTTTTTCCTGCCCTTCCCCTGAAGGTTTTCAAGAGAGATTGGGTAAAGAGCAAGAAGAATCACCTGTGGCCTGTTTGAGGGACAGGAGGGAAGGG
>PISX010037668.1:0-10869 GCA_004024625.1 Mellivora capensis
ACCCAGGCGTCCCACAAAGGTCTGTCTTTTTAAAGTAGAACAGAAGTACTCTTAGATTTCTTCACAATACTAGACAATATTAATTGGTTTTTCCAAAATGTTTGTCTGTCTAAATCCCATGAAACCCCACATATTTAAAACTGCATGGATTCATCTGTAATGCTATCCTAGGCATTTACTAATTTTAACACTGAAATCAAACTTCATATTTTAACCACATAGTCTTTTCCTCACTGTGGTTTCAATTCTTAATAGCCCTTTCTTCATTAGTTTACATTTTTCCCCCAGGGATATAACTTGAAATCAAGCAGAAATAAAGACTGAAAACAAACTTATCAGTGCTTCTACATGTACAACCCAGGCAATCTAGTCAAATCCAACCATCTATCCAGAATGTCAAGGGGAATCATGAAACCTGAGAGAAGTCTCCAAGCAGTGTTTCTCACCATCCATCTCATTCAAACAAAGTAGCTCCAGTTTTCAATTATCCACACCAGTGTTTCTCCACATTGACAGGAGTAACCAAGAGGTGACTTTGCATTTAACAAGCACTTAATAAATATTAGTCACAAAATATGTTTTACAAATATATCCAAAAAGGCATGCTTATTGTGAAAACATCAATTGAGATCCCTACATATGCCAGACATTAGAAATATAAAGGTAAATTACCTCCTTTTCAAAGTTTCAGAGAGCTAAGAATTTAAGATACTTCATGAGGTTTCTAGTTATCTTTTTAACCTTTACTTTAATCATATGAAACAAAATGAACTATCATCAAAGTTTCCATTTATCATGCTTCCAGTACCCTCAAGTGAGATTAAACCAAATAAAACTGCTGTATTGACATAAGGATATTTAACAATAAAAGATTTCTAAAATAAAGACAGAATTTTGTGAGTTTTCTCATTTTCAGATCAGAGATTTGAGGGTCATAAACCTCACACAGAAAAAACCCTCTGTAAGTTACTACAGAGCAGGAAAATCAGTTCTACGATATGAGGAATACATGAAGGGTTTACTTTGTTGATTAATTCAATACATATTTATTGAACACCTACTATGTGCCACCTTCATGCTGGGTATGCAATGGGAAGCAAAAAAAAAAAAAAGGAGAGAGAGAGAAAGAAAGGGAGAAAATGCAATCTCTCCTTTCACAGAGCCTCCTGTGTGCCGGTAAATACAGATATGCAAGCAGCTATAATACATAATAAATAATGAGGTATATTTTAAGAGCAAGTAATCTGAAATCCCAGGGGATCACACAATAGGGTCCTTTAATCTAGGGCAAAGGATCAGGGACAGCCCCTTTAGAAAAGAATGAGCATTAATTAGTCAAGTGTTTAAGTGTGGAGGGTGGGAAAGAAGAATGTTCTAGACAGAGGAAATAGAATGTGCATAGGCCCAAAGTTAAGAGAAGATGTTCTCTTCTGGGAAGTGAACATCCTTTGGTCTGGCTGGAGCACTAATGTGACGGGAAATTGTGGAATGAGTATGTAGCCAAAGCAGGAATGTTACTGCTTCCTCAGGAGCAGGAGAGGAGTTGTTATGGAAGTCCACTAACATCCTTATTCTAAAGACTTAAGAATATACCATGTACGTTATTAGCTTTGAACAGCATATGTGTATGTATTTGAGCATATCATACAAACATACAAAAGAATGGGGAAGAAAATACATCAACATGTTAACTATGTTGGATGGTGGGATTAAGAAAAAAATTTTAATATGCAACTTTGTATCTTTTTGCATTTGCAAAATTTTTCATAATGCTATACATAAATTATAATATTTAGCAGAAAAACATCTTGTTTTAAATATAACATAACTTCTGAATATAACTACAAATGATGTTCCTGAACCCTTTTGTAAATCCTCTATTTCTAAGGACACTTTCTATAATAGTGTTCTTCCTGTTTTTTAATAATAAATGTTTTATATTTGGAGGGTAATTCAGCTGAATTGAGTAACTAACTTTAGAATGTGCTCCTTTATAAGAACAAAAGCAATATTAAGAAACACAAAAAAGAAAAAAAGGAACATAAAAAAGTATGCATTTTAATCATGTTCCCTACTCACAGGTCATAATCCTTATATTTGGTAAATATTTTATATATACATATATGATTTTATACACATATATGATTTGAATCTAACATCTTACATATTATTTTGACCACACGGTGAATACCCTGAGTGTTACTAAAATGTATCTCTTATACAAACCACATCTAAACTTTGGAGGACATAAATGGAAGTTAACATTTTTTCTAATTCTAGTAGGCTCTTCCCAGTTTTGTTTTGTTTTTCATTTGTCACATCACATAATGTTTCCTCACTATTTGAAAATTCTGCTTCTCAAACCCAAACCCAGGAGCCCATTGGATGGTTTGGAATTTAAACCCAAAGTAGACAGGATACCAAACTTATATTTAACTTTGTATGTGTGGGTGAGACTATAGAAGATGCACACAGAATGAGTGCATCTGGTGACAACCGCAATGAAGACAGCAAGAGTGATGCATGTCCTTGAAAATCAATACACATAAAAAGTGCTTTGTTCCCTTCTTTCCATTTCTCAGAGCTGAGTTTATGTTGTTCTGTAATTCCAGGCATGACTGCCAACACCGAAAATGAATAATCTAAGTCTTAGCTCACACACAGACCTTCAGAGGCCCCTGGCATATTCAGAACATCAAAATTCATAACTTAATTTGTTTACTTAACGAAACTCTCACTTGGTTATCAAATGTGAAGCGTCTTAGAGCTAAGATTAAAAAAAAAAACCCTAACATGCCTGAATTATTAATTATCAGTTTACTGTTTAAGTCTTTACTTGGCAAAACAATTCACTTTCCAAAGATTGTTACAACAGGTCTTGGGCACAGCTAGAGCAAACATTTGTGTTTGTATTAAATCTGGCTACTTCTGCATATGCTCACTGTGACTTTAGGAACAGAGCCATAGGGAGAAAGTAAGGCCGGCAGTTATTCACATTGTGCTGATAACAGCAATTTGGGTTGGTAGGCTAGCTGTGTCAAAAGGAACACTAATATTAATATTTATAGCTTGCCTTTCTCCTGCTTTAAATCTACTGAAGACATTGTCATATTTATCTTGAGGCTACTCTTGTGAGGAGCACAGGTACCAATTTAAAATAAAAATGTAAGAAGGTTTCTATAATCCTCTTTGTGATGTCTGGTTCAAAGTTAGGAAAAAATATTATACGTATTTGAAGTCCCCCAAACTGATAACTCCCTGATTGAATAAAAAAAAGGTGTTCCAGTTCTACATTTACTGTATAGTTGTCTACCAAATTCAAAGTGTGACTTACAGACTGAAGACAGGAAGACTGACCAAGTCTAAAAGAGATTGATAGAATTTGCAAAATGCTCCTCTGTCATTTTCTCTCACAATAGAACACTGTATTCCTAATGTATAGAGGGGAAATAACAGAGCCATGGTTCAAGGACCACATGGTAACAGGAGAGGCCAAAGAGATCTGGGGGTTATGTGGTCTGTTTCCCAACCTCGAAGCAGACTATCACCCTAACTATGTTGCAAACAAGTACAAGCCATAAGTGGTGGGACACACTAACATTTAGTGATGGATTCTAACGAATCTAAACCATGTGTTCAACAAATGTGTCTTAATGCTTAAAATTCTAATTTTAGAATGTCACTTTTGTATTTCATTCTTAGAAATTAAAAAAAAAAAAGCCTCTAAGATTTCCTTCTCTCTTCCCTTCCCCCTTCTTTCTTAACTCCCCCTTCCATCTTTCCTACCTTTCTGCCTTCCTGCCTTCCTTCCTTTTTGATTTTCTGAACTAAATAAACTTTGTTCCTTATAAAATCTCTGGAACAATTTCCCATACAATCATATTTATGTTCAGTGCCCTGGCTTGTCCATTAAAATCTACAATTAGCAGAACAGGCACAAGGTCTAGAGGAAGTGAACTCAGATACTTTCAGATTAAATGATGTAAGCATGATCTGGTCATAACAGTCACTTAAAATTGGGATATCTAGCTTCAAAATCATATTAATGATACCAAGTAATGAACCAAAGAGAAATGTATAATGTACACATGAAGCATGAATTATAAAAGTCACTCTCAAATTTTTGTGTGCCTCGGAATAACATAATGCACCTGAAAAAGGCCCATTTCCCTAGAGATGGAGCCCAGGAATCTGCATTTTTAACTAGCACCAAAGTTAGTTCTGACCTGTGGGCCACACTTCAAGAAACATGGATTAAGAGTATATATATTCTACTCCCAAGAAAAATCAGTAATAAATAAGTCATTTAAAATAATCATTCCATAATGCCTTGTGCTCAGAACTTAGTAGAAAACGGATGAGAAAACAAGGCAGACACACTGTCCTGCCTTCATCAAGCTTATATCTTAACTACTGGATACAAACAAAATGAAGAAAATTATGGTTCTATATAAGAAACCTAGTTAATTTTTATTATATCTTTCATTCCTGATTTGCCTCTTAATATCCTTTACAGAATACAAACTTTGAACAATGAGAATTAATTTAGAAACAAAACTTCATGTATTTTTAAATTCATAGGCAGTGATAAATCTCTAGTGATGAAAGAAAATATAATAAAATGTTTCATTAGGGCTTCATTAAATATTATAATTTACAGGTTGAGTTCTCCTTAGAAGTAGCAGACTAGGAAAGCCCAACGTCCTGAATCAGACTGAACTGAGCTGTTTCATTCGGTTTTAATGTTGGGCCAAATTGCTAGATGTGCAATCATGTGGTTTGGGTAAGGGCTTTCGTGAGCTTAGGTCAGGTCTGGTTTGGCCCCTAAAGAGTGATACCTAGGGAAAGAATACTGACAAGTCAAGAATTCTAGTGGTTATCTAATCCATCTTGACCACTAGGAATTTTCAGATGAGCTGGGGCACTACATTTTTAAAACTGGACAAAAATAATACTGAACAATGTAATAGAGGGTGGGGCAAAGTCCATTAGGATTTCTGCAAAAGCTGATTAGTGTGGTCTGGGAAAGGAGAAGGTTTCTTGTGATTAAAAGGTATAAAATGGGCATCAAAAGATAGAGTTTACTAGATAGAATACTATCTACTAAGAACATAGAAAGACTACAGGCAGAAGAAGGAAAACAGTCTGAATACCACTAAAAATTTTGGAAAATCAGGAAACATAGAAAGAATCAACCCAGATAAGAACAAGCCCTGAAGTCCAGATCAACTGCAGCAATTACAAATTGATTTCAAGTTAAAATGAAGATTTAAATAGATGTTGCCAGACTTTTCAAAATGTATAGCTTCTTTTACATTTTCATTAGCAGTGAGTATGAGTACCCATGTTCCTAAAGACTCCTCTTCCCCTAATCTACCTTTGCAAAGAACATTAATTGGGGTTTATATTTTTTTATTAGTCTGAAGGCTTTACAGTGATATTTCATTGTTACTGTAATTCATATACTACTAAGTTTGAGCACTACTTTATTTGTCTTGTTTTGTCTAGCCATTTAGATTTGTTCTCTTGTAAGTTGCCTCTTTCTCACATTTTTCTATTGGCTTAATTTTTAAGTTAGTTCTCTGTCTGTCCTCTGCATCGCAAGAAGTATTTCCAAATCTATGAATTATCAATTGACTTTCTAACGGATTTCTTTAACCATACATTTATCTAGTCAGCTAATTCTCTTTCCTTTTTTGATGGCTTAGTTTCCAATCTTGGTTTAAAAAGACCTACCCTAACCCTTAAACATAGTCATCTCACATCTAGGAATCTTTTTCACAGAAATAAGAAGAGTACATAAGGATTTAGGTACAGGATATTTTACACATCATTATGTTGCAATTACATACTTTTCTCATTTAATCCTCACAATTCTTTAGATAAAATGACTGAGACCTAAAGTAGTTATAGTTTTCCCTAGATCATGGCCAATAAATGAAGAGCCAAGAGTCAAACCCAGGACTTATGCTTGTAAAGCTCTTGTTCTTTTCAATTGTAATAGCTACTGTCAGATAAATTTTTCAAATACAAAAAGGATGGGTAAAGATGGTGTCTTTTTTTTTTCTCAAGGTAATCCTTCGAGTTGTGATTATGATATATTTTACGTAATTCTAGCATTGCATTTGTAATTCCTATCATTTTTCTGACACCACATAAGTCCTGGAAATATAAGCTCAGGATCCTGAAGAAAAAAACATTATGGCGACAGGCAAACTTATTGCAAGTTGTCCCACATGTCTGTTTGGCTAATACAACATTCATTCTCTTATATGTGGCCCCGAGTGGGGAAGGACATTTTTCTGTTCAAGGTGAGCTAATAAAGTTTTCCATACATTAGAGAGTGCATTTGTGCCTTCAAGTACACCTACTTATACATGAGAGAATTTTAATAGTAAGCATATCCAATCACCTCTGACAGAAAAAAAAAATTATGTAACTATGACATCTTGCATACAAATTCAATTGTTTGATGCCAAGGCACTTGTATTTGCATTTCCCATGTTTGAAGAAATGAATACAGTGTGTGTTCACAGATTCTTTTTACATTTATAGAGAATAAAATGGCTCACAAATCTATCCACATTTCTTAATTCTTATAAAAGGAATTTCTTTAAATAAAAGAGGCCTTTATTTTCATCTCGGAAGTTACCCAGCAGAGGCTTTAATTTCACTATAAACTATTAACACATGTTTGGGGGCGCTTTATAAATATATGGTCCGAAGAGATAAGTGATAAGGGGAAATAAGGGCAGATGTATAAATAATTATATGTGGACCTATCCTAAAAGAATCTGTAGCCTACAAACAAGGAAAACAAGAAACACACACACACACACACATTCATTCACACTCTAAAGTAAAAGTGATGAATATGAAAAGATGAAGCAGGAAGTTGTATGAAAAAGAGCTTACAATCAACCAACATGGGGGTGCCTGGGTGGCTCAGTCAGTTAAGCATTTGACTCTCGATTTTTGGCTCAGTTATGATCTGGGAGTTGTGAAATGAAGCCCCATGTCAGGCTCTGGGCTCAGTGGGGAGCCTGTTTAAAATTCTCTCCCTTTCTATCTGCCCTCCGCCACCCCCACATGTGCCTGTGCTCTCTCACTCTCTCTCTAAAACAAATAATTAAAAAGTTAAAAAGCAAAATAATAAAATAATAAAATCAACCAACAGTGGATGTGATTTTCAGCTCTGCTGAAGTGACTCTGGACAAATTACTTAAACAATTTGACTTAGTTTCCTTTTTTTGCTATAAAATGGGCATAATGGTGCTTACCTTATATAATTATTATGGTGACTAAATAAAGTAATATGTGTAAATCATGTAACTCAGTGTCTAGGCCAAAGATCTGTTCTGTAGTGGTGACTATGATCACTATAAGAAAAGAACTAATGAGGTACCATCAAAATTTCAGAGGAGGGAAAAATAATTTTAAGAAGTATTGTGGAGGTAAAATTAATAAAACTTGCTAGAGGCTTAAACTTATTTGAGTTAAAGGGAAGGGAAGCAGGGTTGATGAAAGTTCTGAAGACAGGTGGGTAGTACCATTAATAAAAATATAGATAAGGATGCAGGAAGCCAAGATTAACCAAGGATAAGAAACTGCTGCTTACAGAAAATGACATCATTATTCTTTAACTAGCTTACATTTAACCAGGTACCTTCGGATGTTTAGAAATAAGAAAAACATGAAAGTCATTTTCCTATGGGTCTATTTTAAGCAATTTAAATTACATGTTCAGCAAAAGTGCTTGATACTATATGAGAGGTACTTACAAAACTTCACCTGCACAGGCCTCCCCAGACTATGCAGCTGGTTCAGAATTACCTGACAGTGCAAGAAAATGACTTTGACAGATTTTAAAAATCTGGCTGTGTTGAGGAATAAATGTTATTGTACCCACCAAACCAAAAATGAAGCCAAAACTTCAAAATCCTATATTTAAGGAAAAAAGAAAAGTCTTCAAATACAAGATGATGTAAACTCAGGTTGTAAGATGCTTTGAATGTTAAAATCCTCTAGTACATGAAAAAACTTACAATAAATGAAAAACCCTCAGGTAGTTTCACAAAGTACAACTGACTTTCAACTTGATAAACTGTAGGAATGCTGTTGAAGGTAAATTAGCTGGGTAAAGGGATCTTCTTATTCCCAGCAGTTAGGCTCTTGGTATACATTCAAATGCTTCATATATCTTGCACACTTTAATTTTTTCTTCAGAGGTGATTAGCACAATATCTTAATATTTGGTATTTAAAGCTACTTTTAAAAACTTTTCCCACTGTGTTAATAGAGAAAGCGCTCATTGTGTTTGAACGAACCTTACCAACACATCCAGGAAAAGATGAATTGACTACGAATGTAGGAACACTTTTTCCCATAGGGAAGGGTCTAACTGGGTTGACTGCCCAGAAAATTAAGGCAGATCCTACAGCAGACTATTTAGCCTCCAGAAAGAGAAAGCATCTTCTAAAAAATATTGCATTTGTTTAGTCTTTGGACTTCACCCTAAAATAAATACTACAGTTTTCTTGTTTTGTAGCTTTCATAAAGCAAGATGCATAGCTCTTTCTAACTGTAGTTTTTCCAGTTAGAGTTCTGAAGCTAGAACTCTATCTCTACTTAGTTCTTCCATACTTAAAAATGAAGGAACATCATAGTCATGGAAGATCCATTCATTAAAAACATGGGATACAGCCCTTCAGCAAGTGTTAAACATTCTTTGGGAATATGGCTTTAAAAAGAAAGTTCTACCCAACAACAACGACAAAAAAATCTCTTCTCTCATACAATAGGAGGAGGAGAGTCCTTTTGTGTTTTTATTTAATATTCATTGGTTTCTTTTTAGTACATAAAATATTTTTTAAAAGTCCATAATCCCACAGCACATATAAACTCTGATGATATTAAAAACAGAAAAACAAGATGAATAATACATTCAAGTGGCAAGAAATTTCAAATACCACTGAGAGCTACACAATTAAAATTCTCCTTCTCATCCCCAGTTCCAAGTCCTCTCCACAAAGGGGAACTCTGTCAACAATTTCTTGCACAGCCTTCAGGAAAATAATTGGCAAATCCAGTATATTAATCCTTTAAAACGTTTTGACCAAAGAACCATACAAAGCAATTATCCCGAGCTTTGCATTTTTTACTTACTATATCTTGGAGACCTTTCCTAATGAGTATATACAGACCTATTCCAATTCTAGAAAAGAGCCAGGTGGTGCCCCAGTGTGCATGAGTCATTACTAGTTAACAGTGTCCTAAACTGGTAGACATTTAGGCTATGTCCAATTTTGTTTTGTTTTGTTTTTCTTTTACAAATAATGCTGGGAGAATGTCTGCAAGCATATCTATAGAGAAGACTTCCTGTGAGTGAACAGCCTGTATACATAGTATGTTCATTTAAAGTTTTCACAGATATTACTGAATTGTCTTCCAAAAGATAAAACCAATTTCCATTCCTAATGTCTCTATGAGAATGCCTGCATTCTTCAACCTCATCAAACTTTGCCAAAAGATGTTGAAGTCCTGACCTCCACTACCTGTGAATGTGTGTAATTAGAAATAGGGTCTTTGCAGATGATCAAATTGAATGAAGTCATTCGTGTGGGATCTAATCCAATATGACTGTCTCCTTAGAAAAGGGAGGAATTTAATACAGAGACCGCCATGTTTAATTTACTATTTAATACAGGAGAGCGCCATGTGAAGATTAAGGTAGAGACTGCAGTTTTGCATCTACAAGCCAAGGAAGCCAAAGATGGCTGGTAGCCCCCAAGAAGCCAGAGGAGAGGCATGGAATAAATTCTCCCTGACAGCCCTCAAAAGGAAGGAACACTGCTAAGACCAGAATCTGAAACTTCTAACCTCCAGAACTGTGAAACAATAAATTTCTATTATTTTAAGCCACCTACTTTATGGTAGGTGAAAATAATATTTCATTGTCTGATTTGCTTTTAATTCATTCTTTCTCTTCTCTTCACCTACCCTCAACATTTCATTTTTTATGTCTCTTTAGCACACTAGTACATTGTTTCAAATATATACAGTAAAAATTAGGCTAGTAAAATAAAAACAAATTATAGGTGGAAAGAATAGGTTATTGATTGTTTGGATTAACATTTCTTTGTAAGTGAAATTGGGCATATGATTATATTACTTGGGGAACTTTGCATTTCTTTTTTTTTGCCTGAAAAAAACTTTTTCATATTCTATACTTCTTTTTCTATTGAATTTGGGGTTTTATTGACTCATACAAGTCCATTGAAAACCAGAGATTATCAGTTTATCATATGTGTTATAAGTATAACCCCAGGCTCTCATTTGTTTTTAATTTAATGAAAGCGCAGCATTGCCTGGGTGGCTCAGTTGGTTAAGCATCTGTCTTTGGCTCAGGAGGGGCTCTCTGCTCAGTGGGATGCCTGCTTCTCTGTGTCCCTTTGCCTGCTTCTCTGCCTGCGTGTGCTCCCTCTCTACCCCCCGCACCTCCACCCTACTCTCTCTCTCTGTCAAATAAATAAATAAATCTTTTTAAAAAAACAACGAAAACATGTTATACTATTCTTTTGGATTTTTTTTTGTGGTTTTGTTGGAAGATTTTTTTTTTATAAATTTTTTTTATTTTTTATAAACATATAAAGTATTTTTATCCCCAGGGGTACATGTCTGTGAATCGCCAGGTTTACATACTTCACAGCACTAACCATAGCACATACCCTCCCCAATGTCCATTACCCCACCCCCCTTTCCCGACCCCCCTCCCCCCAGCAACCCTCAGTTTGTTTTGTGAGATTAAGAGTCACTTATGGTTTGTCTCCCTCCCAATCCCATCTTGTTTCTTTTCTTCTTTTCCTACCC
>PISX010037669.1:0-10821 GCA_004024625.1 Mellivora capensis
CACAGACAAGGCAGAAGAGAGAAAGAAGGGAGAAACAGCTTGGGCGGGGGGCGGGGGGGGGGACGGGGCAAGTGGGATGAGCGGGGAGGGGCGGGAAGGGACGCACAGCCCTCCTCTGTCTGCTCCTGCGTGGGAGTTACGTGCTCCTGGAAGGGTTGTGGGAGAGTGACACCGAGGACCCTCCACCCGCAGGAGAGCCCACGGTGCCCTACGCACAGGTTTAAAACAAGTCTGGTGAAAACCAGTGACTGACCAATGAGCAGCTTGCAAACATAAGAGCTTATGATCCAGAGATCTCTATCCCTTGTCTTCCACAGTGGAGATCCATGTGATAAAAATACGCTCCGGGACACCTGGGTGGCTCAGTTGGTTAAGCGGCTGCCTTTGGCTCAGGTCATGATCCCAGCGTCCTGGGATCGAGTCCCACATCGGGCTCCTTACTCGGCAGGGAGCCTGCTTCTCCCTCTGCCTCTGCCTGCCACTCTGTCTGCCTGTGCTCGCTCTCTCTCTCTGACAAATAAATAAAATTAAAAAAAAAAAAACGCTCCCCCTTCCCGAGTGTTCTCACCTGGGATGGGATCCAACTGTCCTTATTCTTTTAGAACAAGGTGCCGCCATGTAGCCTCACCTGAACTTGAAACTGCCCCCCCAGAGCGGCAGTCCCAGCCCTTCAAGATTTGCGAGAGAGAAGTTGGAAGGCTCAGGGACAGTAGCGGGGGTGGAAGGCCACGAGGTGGGACAGGCCCAGCATGGGGCCCTGCCCCGAGAGCCCCCTGCAGGACGGCCCGGCCCCTTGGGTCTGCCTACACCCGGCCAGAAAGGATTAGGGGGACGAGGAGAAGAAAGGCCGGTGGGTAAGAAAGTGCAGCTCAAGCAAGCACAAAGCAGCTTCTTGGCATGACCGCCATGGCAAGGGCTCCTTCCAGCAGAGAGGAGCTGTGAGAAACTGCTTGGGGCCGGCCCCTTTCAACCGCAGTGAAAGCAGCCACTGGCAGCTGTGGCCTGGAGCCTGGGAGGGCGACAGGCTGGCACAGGACGCCACGGCCTCCGTGGTCCCGGCATGGCGCATTCCCAGGCCCCGCAGACAACCTTGGCCGAGTCCCATTTCCTCCTGGAGAAAAGCTCTAGCCCCGCGATGGGGGCAAGGGCTGCCACATCTTGGGGGGGGGGCAGCTCCCTCCCCTGCAGGGTGGCCCAGATTGGAGTCACTCGGATGTTATTTGTTCTCTTCTGAAGGCCGGTGCAGGGGCCGTGGTGAGTTGTGTGGGAGAAGTACAGGGAGAGGTACAGGGAGTCCCTGGCCTCTGTGATCATGGATTGGAATCCCAGAGTCCAATGTTTGGGAGGAACTTTGAGAGCCAGACCTAGCCCTGTCACCTCATTTTACAGAAGGGGAAACTGAGGCCCAGAGGATTTACGTGTTTGGTGGTCAAGAGCTCTCAGTGGCTTGGTGGCTTCCTGAATCCCTGCTCAGGGCAGGCCCTTTGTGCCCCTTGGAAGGGGCACAGGGGCATGGGGTGGGAAACTGAGTGAGGTCTCTGAGTCAGTGAGGGGCACTGTCCTGGTTGGAACCCCACGAGGGAAGTCCTGGACTGATCAGCACCTGGGACGGGGGGTGAAGGCTCCAGGAAGGGGTGCCAAATGTCACGAGCAGGGAGCAGGCATCTGCGGAAGACACCCGTCCCCCCTGTGGGCTTCGGCCTTTGGCTGACCTGCTCTTTCTCCTTTCCTGACCTCTGGAAGGGGTTGATGCCGTTGTGCGGATTCACAGAATGTGAAGGTTATAAGAGACTTCTAGGTTTCCGTGGGCCTGCTTCCTGCCCACAGTGGGAATGGGACGGTCTCTGACGGTCCCTGGCCCTTCTTGAAGTTTCCAAGAAGGGAAGTCTCTAGCTCCTTGGGGAGCTGGGCAGCTTTGGGTCAGGTTTAAACCGTGCGTGGACCTAGGTGCTCACCCAAACCTCCAGCTCGTGGGCGGGAAGGCTGTCTTGCTTCCACACAGCCTCCCCTAGAGATGCTCGAGGGGCATGTGGTGGAAGGACCGGGGTGCTGGGAGCCCCACGGCACCAGGCCCCACCCTGGGCATCCCCGTCTCCTGGCTGCGTGGCCTCGGACCAGCTCATCGGCGGCCCCGACTGCCCGTGTTCTCATCCCGGGGACGCAGGCGGGAGCTCTGTGTCAGCAGCGGGGTCTGCGAATGTGCAGTGCCCAGGGACTCTCTGCCCCACCCTGTCCTCCAGAGGCCCGAGTCCAGGCCGCGCATCCTGCTTCCTTCATGTTCCAAGGCCAACGGAGACCCCGCGTGCGCCCTCGCTTCCTCCCCACCTGCAGGCGCCCCGTCCACACCCGAGGTGCCCCTGCCTGGCGAGAGACGTCGGGCTGGGCCGCCCCGAGCATCACCGCCTGAGTCGGGCGCTGGCGCCGCGGTCCAGGCTGTCAGCCCCGGGCTCCGGCCGAGGACGAGTGACGTTCGCAGCGCCTGGGACTGGAGCAAGGAGGATGCATGGTCGGGCTCGGCAGGGAAAATGACAACTGTCATACGGAGCTTAAAGTACACAGATTAAATCCCATCTGTGCTTAAATCCCAGCTCCCTCTCACCCTGCTTCATGGCTGCGGTTCCTGGGAAATTAAAAACTGTCCAACGACTGACTATTGATCCGGTTTTAGGGCCCAGGGGGGACGGAAAGCCCCCGAGAGAAGAGGTGCTCGGAGGTGGGGGAGGCCGAGAAGAAAGCCCGCGAGCCGGGGGGCCTTCGGGGCTGAGCCGCGAGCGCCAGCAAAGCAGCCGCACATCTCGGTAGGCTGAGCCCAGCCGGGCTGGCGTTTTCACTACTGAAATGCAGAGGAAACATTTTAACGCGATGGGGATGGGGCCCGTGTTCACCGTAAGGCCCCGAACCGCTCCACAGTGTGGCGCACGGAAGGAACAACGGGGGTCCCGAGCCTCGTGTGGGGTGTCCCCTCCCGGCGGCTGGTCCCCTGGTGATCAGAAGGCCACGTGCTCCGAGGCGGCCGGGTGTGGGCTGCGAGGGAGGGGTGTAGACTCACAGCGGGGTCACTGGGTCTGTGTTCTTGTTAGACGGGTGGTTGTAGGTCCCAGGGGTCTTGCGTCCAGAGGTGACGTCTCAGGCACAGTTTTAAGTGATTTTCACGAGATACCTCATGTAATCCTTCCGATGCCTCCCCACATAGTCTTTCCTCCCACCGACCGCACGGGGAAACTGAGGCACGGGGGATTCTACTGGCAGATCGACATTGTCCGGCTAGTAGGTGGTGGAGCCACCATTTAAAACTTGACCCGAGTCCCAACCCAGTCCCAGGCCACCGTTTCTCACCGCCTCCCGCCCCACACCCTCTCGTTGGACTTAATTTTATTTTTTACACTGGAATTAGATGGCTCCCTTTTCTAGCCGGTCCAGAAGGCCCACGAAACCCCGGGGGTGGGGAGGGCCTGCTGGCGGCCCCTCTCGCTGCTGGAGAAGCAGAGGCCTCTCTGCATTTCGAGGCTCGGTGGGTTATTCTGACCGGGGATTTCCAGAGAAAGGCTTTATTCAGTCAGGACTCTGGCCTCTTGTGAGGCGCTGTGGTATTTGTTAGATACGTGGCCTTTACTGTTAGTGACGTTATTAGATATTCAAGCAAGTCCAGAAAAACTCTGTTCTGTCCCAATAGAGCCTTTTCATCAGTTTCCTTCATTTTTGTGGTGCTCTGATTGAAGGGAAAAGGCACCTTACTAGAGGGCTGTTTACTCCCCTCAGCAAACAAAGATCCGCCAAATATATGGGATTTGGGGCAGAGATTGTCACACTTCAGGAATGTTTTGCCGTTGGGTTCCCTCTAAACGGAAAACATCCTTTTAGTCTAGAGAACTCCTAGAGGAGATCTAAAAAGCCCACTCCCGTGACACATTCCCCCTCTCGAATGGAGCCTACTGACGGGTTATTAAAAATTTACCTTTTTGTCAATAAAGTTCTTCAGAGGACATTTGCCTTGCTGCATTTTAATGTAATGTTCACGGCCCCAGATGCACAAGGGAGGAGACAAAAGGCCACTTAAAGCTCCGGTTCTGGAAGTTTCCTACTTTGCATCTGGTGGAGTGGAGGGACGCACGTGGACAGGGGAAGCTGCAGGATGGCCTCACCAGCCCCGGAGACAAACGCGAGGCGGTGGGGAGATGCCCACGCAGGCATCGGAATTCAGCAAGGGGGGCGAGTAGTAAGTGAGCTCTTTCTAGAACCGCTGCTCCGAACCCTCTGAATTTTGCCCAGTTCACTAGAAAGTTCCCTTTCTGTATTAATAGAAATAATTCAGTTTTTTTAAGTTTCAAGCATAAAGACGACAACTACCTTGAATATTTGGAAATGTGAGAATGAAGCCCGACACTTTAAGCCTTTTTTTTTTTTCCTGGTAACTCCCGAAGCGAAGATGATGGGTTTTTACCATTGGCTTTTTATTGGTTGATTTAAACCATATTTTTCTAAGATACACCTGTTCGTTCTCTAGACTGTGAACAATTTAGTTTATCTTCCTGATGAGGGACATTGAAGCTTTCCTCCTATTCTTAAAGGCTTCGTTAAATTACTTTTCTCAAAAGGTCCTATGCCAAATGGAAAATTGCAAGAGTGGTCAGGCTTGAAAGCAGGGTCCCTGGAGACTGGCGCCACGAAGTCAGCGACCTTGTGTAGACGTGTAGACGGGCCTCCACAAGGGCTGGAATCAATGTCTGGGACAGAGACTTTGGTTTGGAACCGTCATTCCCTAACTTCCCAGGACATCAGAAGGCCCTGGAGGACTAGCTCAGACGTAGAGGCTGGCCCTGCTCTGGAGTTCTGATTCAGCAGATCTGAGCGGGGGTCCCGAATGTGAACCCATCCCGAGCTCCCAGGGACCCTGCTTTGAGAACCACCGTGCTCAGATGTACTGGTGGGGGGTGACTCCGGGTGTCAATGTCAACTTCTGGTTAGCCTCCCCGACAACATAGATTTAAATGGACACCTGAGTCCATTCGTGCTGAGTCCCCCACGGAAACATCCATTCGACTGTGGGTGTTTGGAAGGGACCTTGATGGTCCTCCCGATTCCAGCCCTGTAGTGTTCCTGGAGGAACAGGAGGCCGGGAAGAGGAGACGGTGAGCCCGTGACCCAGCACCACATGCCAAAGCCACGTTGATGAGGCCACGCACGCGGAGGCCGTCCGTCTGTCTTTGGACGATCTGCTGGCCCCGTGTTTCTGGCAGACTGGGAGGATATTTAAAACACGTTCCTCTGATTTGGTTTAAACAGAATAATGAATGCCTATCCCCACGACAGCAGATTCTTTTTAAATTTTCTGAAGTCCGAGCATCTTCAGTGACTCTCATGGTGGGCTGGTAACTTTGCTTCCCGGGATGGCCCCAGTTAGTCCCGTGTCCCCGTCTGCCAGTTGCAACGTGCAAGGAGGGGCCAAGTTCTCTCTGACCCGCTGGTCTGACAGTGGACCCTCTGGGCCATCTGGTAAGGGTCACTCCTTCGCTGATGGGGCAGATGTTCACTGAGTTCTGACCGCGCACCAGAGCCGCCTCACGGCGGGCGACAGCGTCACGCACACAACAGACCCCCGGGGCTCACGCAGCCCGCGTCCAACAAGCAAGCGAGTGAACGTGACCTATAGCGGGTCAGAAACTCAGCAGCGATTTGAGGCAAGTGAAGCAAAATAAGGGATAGAGAGTGGGAGGAAGGGCGGGCGGCGAGAAAGGCCTTCCTGGGGAAGTGACACCAGCAGAGACCAGGACGAGGTCGGGAGTGAGGGAGCGCAGTGCACAGGGGGGCTGAGGGGACTGCGGGAGCAGAGCTCTGAGGCCAGAATGTCCAGCCTGTTTGCGGGGCAGGGGTGAGGCCAGGAGAGCTGCAACATGGAGGTGGGAGACCAGGCGGTGCGGGAGTTGGAGGGAGACGAGGTCGGGGAGGTCAGGGGCAGCCGGGGCCACAAAGAGCAGGGAGTGAGAGCTGCAGCCACTCTCGGGGGTGAGGGGGCGTCGCTGGAGGGTCCGAGTGGCCTGCTGATCCAAGGGGACCCGGGTCTGAAGGGTCACGGGCGTCTGCGCGTGGCATCCCATGGAGCAGGGGCCCGTCGGCGAGGCCGCGGCTGGCGGGGAATGTGGAGGGGCTCAGGGCGCAGGCCGGCGGGGTGTGCGGGCAGAGAGAAGGGGGAGCCGGCGGGGTCTGGGACTGGGATCTGGGTAAGCGGTGAAGCGAGTTCCTGCTGACTGAGCTGGGCTGGGCGGCACGTGGGAAGAGCCCGGACGAGGGCAGGGGTCCATGTCCGGCTTCATCATCCTTTAGACATCCAAGCGGAACGTTTGGTGGGAACTCGGGACGCGGACGTTAAGTTTGGGAATCGGGGATGTAGAGATGTCATGGAAGTCTGGGCCTGGGTCAGGCGACCTAGGGCCCCGTGGGGGGAAGGGGAGGGAGACGGAGGCCTAGCCATGGGGCCCTGACATATTTGAGGTCAGGAAGAGAAGGATCCAGCGCAGGAGGTGAGAAGGAGAGGAGCGTGTGAGCGTCCATGAACCTCCCCAGGCTGGAGGCTCATCCTTCAGCGGGGCTTGTCCTGGTCTCCCGGGGCCCATCCCTAAGCGGACGCACCGCACATCCTCTTCTCTTCATGGAAGCGCTGCTTTTCTCAATGCAAGAGCCGGGCTCACCTCCTCACCAAAGCGTTCCCGATGTGGGGTCCCACGGTGCACAGCTGAGGTCAGGCACGTCTGGAAATGCCCTGAAATTATCTCAAGGTCCCGAGTGCCATGTGCTCTCCTCGGAGTAGACCGTGTACAGCTTCCAGAAGATTCTTAAGGCAAAACGAGGGGACATTCCTCAGTACTTCCTAAAGAATCACGAAGCTGAGACGTGTTTAGACTTCTGGAACATGGGAAGAGAGCAGACCTCTCACCCAGCCCGAGACCTACAGAAAGCTGGCAAAGTAAAGATGAATAAAGAATCCGAGTACCTTAAAAAATACTCCCGTCGGGGAGAGCAAACATTCACCTCCTGAAACAGAGAAACCGCAAACAAGCCGAAGAGCAGGCGCTCTTCCCGCCAAGCACCGTCATTAGCGAGTGCGAGGAGAACCCGCGCAGCCTGCAGGAGGGCGCACACCCGTCAGCCCTGAGACCTGAGACCTGAGGCACCTGCGGGCGCCGGTCACAGAAGCGGTCCCTCCTCGGGAGATGGCGCTGAGCCACCTTCCGGCCTGGGCTAGGTGGCTGCTGCGTCCGCTTTAGCATCTTCGTCAGCACTTGAGGGAAGGGGCAAAGGCTCTTAGGGTTTTTCAGAAACAGCCATTGTGGGTTTGGGATTTCACACTCACGCGTTTAAGACCACGAGAGAGACAGAGGCGACGCGAGATATTTGTAACATCAGAGTCAACCCCAACACATATTTCCCTGCGGAACGTGCTCTTGAATAAGCCCCACACCCTTGTAGTATTATTATTATTATTATATTATTATTATTATTGTTATTATTTTTCCCCGAGGCAGGGCAGAGAGGACGCTTGTGGTTTCTTTTGTATTGAAACAGCAGGACGACAAATGGTCACGGGGCATGAGGTCAAGGTCCCATTTCGAAAAGGCCTTTCCCCTGAGCTCAGCAGGGCTCTCTCAGGAGCAGAGCAAGGCCGTGAGTCCAGGGCACGAGGGGTCACCAGAAATGTGCTGCACAGCATGTACCGGGGTTTAGAAGACGCGCGGTTGGCGGAGCTTGGGGCAGCCTTTCCTCCTGGGTCTCCGGGAGAGTGTGGTGTTCTGTGAGGGCCCCAGAGGGGCACGTGGGTGGGGAGGAAGGGCCGAGAGGGGGACTTGCTGCCTGAGTGGCCCTGGGGTGGCTCAGAGCACAACTCATTTGCTGACTGTGTGAGCGCCGAGGTCCTCCGGGGCCCCGAACACCTAAACAGTGAAGGTGAGTTGTCCCGGTGTGAACGGAACTGGGTCATTTTCAGCTCAGATCTGGAAGTGTCCGATTTTGGACGAACTTCTGTAAATGGGGGCTTTCCTAGGAAACGATGCTTTTGTGGAGACAATTGTTTAAAAAACATTTGAGATTTTTCTGCTGTCACTTAAAATCCTGAAAGTAGAATTTCTATTTCAAAAAATGTCCCGGGAATATTTCCCAGGGTATATCACTTCTTTAAAATAAAACCAGTCTTGAGCTTCCCAGCCTCTGCTTACAAATGGCTGGTGACGAACATCTCAAAATAGCCAAAAGAAGTAAGCAATGCCCTGGGTATTGAGACAGATTTAACATGACTTCATTTTTGCTTCTCTAAATTACAGTGTTCCAAGATGTCCCACAGCCTACCCTGAAACTTCTCTCGAGAGCTCATGTAAGTGAACCCAGAAGGACTTAAAGCTTTCTTTGTTTAAGAAGGCTTCGGTTTTGAAATCCTATTCCCCAAGTATGCAACCATTTCGCAGAACTTTTGAACTCTGTATTTCTGCCTGACATTTTGCTGCTGTAGTAACAATTACGGGCTGGTGTCCCGGGGTGGCCGGAGGGGAAGGCCACTCTTGCAGGTGAGGGTGTACCTCCCGAGATGAATTCTGGGAGGGCGGGTGGGCTTGTGGAAGCTCTGATGTCTTTCTCACCAGGTCCCATGTTCTACCCAAGACCCGTGACCATGAGGGGGCCGGAGACCATGCCCTCGCTGATGGGGACCTCATTAGATAGAGTGAGAACAGCCCTGCCCTGGGCATTGCTCATGGACTGAGCACCTACCTACCTATCTCAGGCACTGGGCTGGCTGCTTTCCCGGGAAAATCCTCCTAGGATCCCGGAAGCCCACTGGGCACCCGGATGGGCTGACCACATGCATTTTTCATGTGATGCTCATTATAAACATGCAGAAAAGACATTGCAGGGCCTGTTCTGGGATGAGTGATTTGAGTTTTAGAGCGTTTCGATAATTTGCCCAAGGTCACAAGGCTGTTTCTTAGTGGAAAGAGATTCACGCCCAGATCTGCCGGGTTCCCACTCTGGCGCGCTCTAACCACTGTGCCCTGCACCCATCATTTGGCCCTTGCAGCGACCCTGGGAAGCAGAGGCTATTAGGGGTGATTAGATCAGGTTCCAGTGACTCGCTCTGGGCTCTGCAGCTCCTGAGTACCAAGCTCAGAGTTCCCACCCAGATCTTGACTCTCACATTCAGGGCTTTACTGACTGCTTCCCTTAAACTAAGTGTGACACTGGGCTGGCGTCTTCCGGTAAAAATAATACAATCGCACGCAAACACACAGGCAAACACCATTGCCTACTTTTCATTGCCGCATGCCCTTAGGCACCTTTAAAAGGAAGTTTCAGTGCAAAGATGTAGCCGGTGGAAGAAGCCACTATCGCCTTTGAGTTAATCCGAAATTACTTGGGAGAAGCAGAAGACAAACCTAGGGTAGGATCTGAAAAGCCATTCCTATCTCCGTAACAGTAAACTGACGTTTGAAGAATTCTCCAGAGAACGTGGTGCTATTTATGGAGTTATTTTGGTTTTCTGCAAAAATTATCTCCTTATAACAAAGAAGTCATCATTGCCTTGCAGGAAGTGCCATACTGTTTGAAGATTCTCCGAATATACATTGCTTTGCTGGCAGAAAAACTCATCATTATTCATAGTTTCTCTTGGAAATAAAACGCCAAAGGTATAAGAAACTGCACTCAGACCTTCCCATGGATCACTCTAGTCCTTACAATATTCCTACAGGTAGGAATAATTTCTACCTTACCGCCTAGGAAACCTGACCCTCAGGGAGGTCGACTAACATGGCCAAGGTGCAGAACTAGTAAGTTGAGAGCAGGAAGAGGAACCATGATGTTTTAGGTCCAGGCCAAAGCTGGGGCTCTTGGACTTGGGGTGGGGGGGACGCAGACACGACATACTCTGTTCCCTCTCCCAGGTAGCTTTCAAGAACATGACCCAGAGCAAGAAGCCAGGCCTGTTTCTGCCATAGGCCAGCCCTACTTCCATCTCCTAACAAAACAATGAAAGTAGGAACTTTCCAAAGGTGCCAACAAGCCACCATCTTTGTGAGTCTCACGGATGTGGGTGTCCCTTCAGATACGTCTGTGATGCCAGGACAAGCGCTAATGGGTGTGAGTGAACATTACAGTTTGGAGAAAAACCTGCCTTAACCTGTCGGTGTCTGCTTCTAACTACGCCTTCGCAAAATATACACCAAAGCCACTTTGTTTTACATAGTCACGTGTCTCTGTTGATCCTAAAAAAATGCTTCCAGAATCTAGGTGGTGGGAGCTGCTGAGATGGGAGATTTTCGTATGCTGAGCCAGTCATCAAGGAAGATGAATAATGAACCAGTCTTCAAATCTGGTGTTTGCCTTGGGAAACTTGAGTCTTAAATAATTAGTGACAGTAATCTCGAGGCCATTGCTCCGTGCACGGTGGAGCACATCCCGTGTCTTCACTTTTGTGCAGAAACTGCACTTTGCTACAGAACGAGAGACTTCAGGCTATGCATTTCTGGGCAGTTGCGGCATTTCTCAGGTGTGCGAAGTCAGTGTTCCGTCTTTATGAAGTTTTCTGGGCTGAGTTTCAAACGCCCGGAGCTCAGCACCCAGCCTGCCTAAAAAAGCCATATGGGGGGGGGTGTTGATTACCTTATGGTTGGGGTTCTCTTTTGGGCGCCTTTTTTTCTTTCTCAGTTGAATGAAAAAGTACATGTTCTTTGTCGTTTTTTTTTTTTTTTTTGGTTACAATAAAATTCCAAAATACTGCTTTTAGACCTACAGAGAGGAGAACCCGTCCACCTTGTGAGTGGAGGCAAAGGAAAGGAGAAT
>PISX010037670.1:0-10866 GCA_004024625.1 Mellivora capensis
CATCCAGATGGCCAACAGACACATGAAAAAGTGCTCCACATCACTCGGCATCAGGGAAATACAAATCAAAACCACAATGAGATACCATCTCACACCAGTCAGAATGGCTAAAATTAACAAGTCAGGAAATGACAGATGCTGGCGAGGATGCGGAGAAAGGGGAACCCTCCTACACTGTTGGTGGGAATGCAAGCTGGTGTAGCCACTCTGGAAAACAGTATGGAGTTTCCTCAAAAAGTTGAAAATAGAGCTATCCTATGACCCAGCAATTGCACTACTGAGTATTTACCCTAAATATATAAACGTAGTGATCTGAAGGGGCACGTGCACCTAAATGTTTACAGCAGCAATGTCCACAGTAGCCAAACTATGGAAAGAACCTAAATGTCAATCAACAGATGAGTGGATAAAGATGTGGTATATATACACAATGGAATACTATGCAGCCATCAAAGAAATGAAATCTTGCCATTTGCAACGACGTGGATGGAACTAGAGGGTATTATACTGAGCAAAATAAGTCAATCAGAGAAAGACAACTATCATATGATCTCTCTGATATGAGGAATTTGAGAGGCAGGGTTGGGGGGTAGACATGCAGTGTAGGGAAGGAAAAAATGAAACAAGATGGGATCGGGAGACAAACCATAAAAGACTCTTAATCTCACAAAACTGCGGGTTGTTGGGGGGTTGGGGGGGTAGAGATAGGGTGATTGGGTTATGGACATTGGGGAGGGTATGTGCTATGGTGAGTGCTGTGAAATGTGTAAGCCTGATGATTCAGAGACCTGTACCCCTGGGGGAAATAATACATTATATATTAATAAAAATAATTTTTTAAAAAAGCTCCTTGGCCCTTAGCTCACTTTTTTGGGGGGGGGGGATTTATTTTACAGGGGGCAAGGGGCAGAGAGAGAGAGAGAATCAGTTTTAAGCAGTCCCTATACTGAGCATGGGCTCAATCTCACCACACTGAGATCAGGGCCTGAGCCGAAACTAAGAGTCAGATGCTTAAGCAACTGGGTCACCCAGGTGCCCCTCACTTTTAAACAGTATAAAAGTTTTGACTCCAAAAGTTTTAGAATAGCTGCCTTCTCTACACCTTCCATAGCCCAGACCAGAATGTCCTCCTTGGAAGAAACATCCCTTCACCATTGTATATTAACCTACGTGGTTCCATTGGAGCTAGCTTCCCTAATTCCTTCCCATCTTTCTATCTCTCTCCCTTGACCCAAACCTTGGTCACAGGTCTCTATGAGCCGATTCCATTCCCGGTGATTAGCTGTCTGATGGGCTAAGCCAGACAAATCTAGGTCTTCTCTAGGACTAGAATTCTCCTTCTGGGAGCTCCCAAGTCATAAGGCCAGCCTGGGGTGGTCAGTTATTTCTCTTGCCAAAACAGAGAGGGTTTATGTAAACAACTTGTTTTCTAGAGGGTGACAGATATTTGTATTTCTGCCATGACTGTGAGAACACCCATTTCACTGCACATGTGCTAACATTTTTACCAATCTGTTCAATAAAAGCTTTTACCTGGAAGAAAAAAAGTTCCTATACAATGTAAATCATTATAGCTCCAGAAACCAATTCATCAATAAAAACGGGAGGCCATCACTTCTAGGAAAGTTTCAAAGGACATTACCTATATGCATAAGGATTTAGCTCTAGCTGTTAATGTCCAAATGATTATTTAAAATTTAAAAAAAAAAAGTCTTATTCAGAAATAACTTTGTGTCTATTTTCTACACAAATCCACTAAGACACCAATGTGTGGCTCTGTATCAAGCACCAGTCAGCAGAACTGCCTACCAGAATGCTCAGTCTCTACTATTTTTCCAAATAATAGAACATGGTCATCTCCAAGGACTTCATCACTGTATGAATACAGATGCATGTAACATTTTTGTTCAAGGTTCAGAAATATAACAGTTGTAATTCTTCCAGAGTGTTGTTCAGTAAATGTGGGGTAGAAAATTAGACCAACAGAATCTAAATGCTCTGACATTCATTCATTCATTAATTCATTCATTTTAAGATATACTTGTTGTTAGAGAGCGGGCATGCAGGCACCCAGGTGTGAGATGCGGAAGGAGCAAAGGGAGAGAATCTTCAAGCAGACTACCCGCTGAGTGCAAAGCTTAACTGGCTGAGCCACCCAGGTGCCCCTAAATGCTCTGACATTGGGGTTAAAAAAAAAAAAAAAGCTACCAAAAGAGACTGCTCCCTGCTAATCATTTTGCAAGTAAACAACTAAGTAACATTATCAGACCGCACAGAAGCAGAATGAAAAATCAAAACATCCTTCTAGTTAAACTGAGGCAGAGAAAATAAAGGTGCTGAAGAAGATTCAAACCACCTGATCTGCAGAAACCAATGGGCAGTTTCCTTGATTCTCAGTCTACTTTGTCTTTCAGAATAATCTTTTAGAAAGAGAACACAGAACACTGTTACAATGGCTTTGGTAAAGGGGACTCTGCTTCATTACTCTGGCTCTCCAGTAATGCTTTACATTTAGCAATTCCCAGCCCTCAACTAACTGACATTTATCTAATACTATCTTTTTCAGGTCTCAGGAAGTTTAAAAAACTGTATCAAGTTACTAAGACATTCACCATTCATAAAATGGAAACCTAAGTCTCCTCTTCATTGACCTGTTCTTTCAAGGACAGGCATAAAAATGGGGGTATAAGGGGATAGATAGATAAATAACTAGGAATTTTACTCTACGTTACAAATTGGTCAGATAAATGAAAACAATGATTCCTCCAGCCTGAAAGGACCACTGAAGTGCTTCACACAACAGCTCTGCTATTTCCAAATGATTCTCCAGGTGTTCCGTTTGGAAAGGTAATCTGTCCCAGGAAGGCAGAAAAGGTCTCGGGGTTTTTAACCAAGTTGGTTCATGATTTCCGTTGTATAACCGTGGTGGGACTACTGTTTATTCAATGTCAAGACTAGTAACATGAAAAATTAAGAAATTAACAGCACTGATTTATGTCCCAGGAAAAGGTGTTAGAAAGCATTTCTATTCTATATTCAGCCACAAATGACACCATCAATTTCATATTTGTAGAGAACATTATTATTGTTAAAGAGCTTTCCTTTAAAAGCTTTCATGCAGGGCAAAAAGTATTATCGACTTTATAAAAAAACACAGCAGAAAAAGTGATTTGCTTAAAGTCCCAAGTACCAAGTATAGTATAATACTTTTCTCTCACCTAAGCTCAGAGGTCTAACATTTATTAGTCTGGCTGTTGGTGGGGAGGTGGGGAGGGGAAAGGGGACTCGGATAATGACCAAGAGAAATTTAATTAGCAAAATAAAAAAATGTGCTACCACAAGTAGCCTGGCAAATAGCCACTCATGCAAAAAGAGTACTGGTTTATGCTACACAAACTATAAAATTAGTACAAAATTTTATCTGTTTACCAGCTAATTTACACGAGGTGGGTGGGGGGTGATTGTTCACTCTGAAATACGGATTGCCTACCAAGAACTGCCAGATGTCAAGAAGTGCATATAAGGAGAAATGAAGTTGCCAAGTTATATTAAATATTTCAAAGGGACTAAAAGAATTCCATATACTAGCTCCCAATAAGGCCACACAGGTTACTAAAACAAGCTGCTTTGCTTTTAGGTGTGAGCATAACTGAATATTAGCAGTAACTGGCAATTAGATCTGTTTGCATGACACTCCTTCGTATCACGAGTTCACACAAAACGAATAGTAAAAAAGACTCCTTCTTGAGATTGAAAATAGCATTCTGTCCCTTCATATTTAAGATTCAGATAAATGTATATAACAGAAAAAGATTTAGCTCAATTCCCCTGGCCTAAAGAGTAAAACGTCTGTTCTGTTTTCTCCTTCTTAAAATTAAAATGGTCTTTCATATAAAGTCAAATTACATATTTCCTATCCAGTTACTTGTTAAATATTTAAAATATTTCTTGATGTTTCCTCTGCACTTTTGACAAACTCTTGGCAATTAACTTACGCAATAGTTAAGATATTCGTTCATACAGAGTATAGCTAAAATAGAACAAATATTTACTGAGTATTTACTGAATGGAAGATGAAAATCATGATTAGAAACTATGCTCCCCTGCCATCATAAAAAAAAAAGGGCTTTAAAAAAAAGTCTACAACTATTATAATAGAACATAAGGACAAATAACCAAAGCAGTAAATAGTAAAGATTATAGAAAGGAGGAAGGGGAAATAAATACCAGCAGGAACTGAATAAGACTTCCTAGAAGAGCCTTGAGGGTTGATCAGACATGGAAAGACAGACTGGGGTGGGGTAGGGGCACATTCCATATGGGAAAAGCAGATATAGAAATCTGAAAGAAAAAGGGGGCACAGTATCTTTAGAAGATTATTCAGAAACTGGCATGCATGAGTGTAAGGAAACAATTCATGAGGTGCCCTTTACTCAAATGTTAAACTGTGTTAAGTATGCTTCTTGGTGAAGCAATGGAAAAGACCGGGCCTGGCATGTAGAAGAGCTCAATAAATATCTGGGAATAAGGAAATAAGAGGAAAAATTAAAGAACAGATCAAACTCTTTTTTTTTAAAGAGCTATAACCTTTTAGAGACTAGCAATTCACAAACACAATAGACAGGAAATCCAACACTGTTTCTTCTTTGCACTTTTCCCACTAAGAAAATGGTATCGACACAAGCAAGCCTTGTAGATTTTATCAAAACACCTACCTATGCTTAAAGAGTCTTATCTTTTAGAGATACTCATGGAAATAGTTATAGTGACAGGTCAGGAACTTGCTTGGAAACACTGAGGTGGGGTACAAATGAAATAAGATGGGCCAAAAGTTGTTGTTGAGGCTAACTACATGAAGGTTTCTCCACACTATTCGCCTTTAGTGTATGTTTGATATTTTCCCATAAAAAATTAATACACACTCATATACACTGAGTCTCCACCATGATAATTACCTTCTGATAATACCTGTCATAACTTTGAGGAGTTTCTACTGTAATACCATTATACTAGTCTCTACCACATCCTCCTTTCACTGGGTGTCTCTAATTCATTCCTTGCTTCACTTCCAGGTCTTCCCACAGTATTCTGTGTGTAGCTGACTCCTATCGGCCTCCTATACAGATCTCAACGGGGGCTCTGCTGGCATTTGAAGTTCTTTGTTCTGGCAGATTGCCACGACCCTACAGCACCTGACATAACCAAAACCAGACATACACACATTTCCTAATATCACACACTGTAGAGAATTAACCCTAGTGCTAGATGGCAAACACATTTTTCCAACTTACCTCAGTAATTTAGTAGCTCTCCACAGCCTACCAGTTCAGTATTCTATTATGCAAACCAACCCTACCTTTCCTGGCCATACCCCAATTTCTACCAGAACAATCACCATACAGGCCAATCTCCTGCATACTCACTACCACTTACTGTTTCCTATTCTTGGAAAATCTGCTCTTTACCAGCCTATATCCTCAAAATTTGTCCACTCCTAAACAAACCACATTTTCTCAAGCAGTGGTGTCTTTTCTGGATAGAGTTTCCTCTGCCTGAAATGTGCTTCCCCTCCCAAGATTCTACTCACCTGTGAAAGCCCAATTCCAATGTCAGCCTCCCACCAAAGCCTTCTCTGAAGCACCACCCAACCACCAAACTCAAAATTAACTGCTCTCGTTGGCTTTCAAAATGACACCACAGAACTTGGTAACCTTTGGTAATATGAAACTCTTCCCCCAAGATTTAGTTCTGAAGACAGGGACCACTCTACCCCGTTTTGCAAAACCAGTGCCTAAAACAGAACACTTAGATATTCAATAAATGACGTCACTCCTCACTACAGTGCTAGTATTTTTTTTCCCTAAAAATACACAACTGCTCCCCCAGATATTCTGGAAATTATTTTAATGTCAATTATTATAACTTCAAGCCCTTTCCAAACTCTCGGGTACCAGATTAGGAACACTTTAGGCACTTGATAGCCCACTGACTTAACCAAAAGGAGTCAAAGACACCACACTTGGTTTGGAGGGAACATAAAACTACCACCTAGACTCCTGCTCTAAGTTTATTCCACAGTTTGGAACAATATCCTAGGTCAACTTCACCTCATGAATGGTTTCATCATACACATTTATGAAAAAACTAAACACTTCGATTACCTTACCAAGCCCCGGGTTTCTAACGAGCTTCCAATTCAAAGAGTGAGCTTTTACACTGCCTTTTTGGTTTTGTGACATAAATTAATCTTTCTGGTCTGAAGACCCGGGCAAACATCTCCTTTGGGGTGCAGATAATTTTAAAGGCTCACACACAAGAGGGGCTGTGGAAGCAAACACCTATATCACCACCTGCCCATCCACGTTCAAAGCGCCTTTCGCAAACACGTTCGCGCGGAGCCAAGGCCAGCAAGGAGGGGATAATTCAAACAGCACCAGAGGCTGCATTCTAAACTTTTTCAGTATCAGTTTTTCCTTAAACACAAATTTAAAAACAACTGGGTGAATAAGCAAGACGAAGGAAATCTCACTGAAGAGTAAAGCGTTAAAACTTGAGGGCCTTCCCCATTCCCAGCCGGGGCTCGAAAGCCAGAGTCGACATGCCTCGCCGCGGCCGAGGGCAGGCCGGCTGTGGGCAGCCATGCAGACCTAGCGAGGGCAAGGGCCGCCACGGTCTCCCACACCGAAGCCCGGAGAAGGCGGCTGAAAGGGCCAGCAGCCCCAAACCCAGCCCCGCGGGAAGAGCGGAGAAAGGTACCGCCTGCCTCCTCCCACCCAAGCCTCGCGCTTTCAAGGCTGGGCCTGGGCAGGGCCCCTTGCCCGGGAAAGGGGCGGATCCACCCCGCCCGGGGCCCCGGGAGCCAAGGGGCCCCTACCGGACCGATTCCCTTTTGTCCCGGGACTCGGGCGCCCCTTTCCGCCCTCGCCTGGCTTCGAGGGGCTGAGGCCGGGCGCCTCACCGTGATGTTGCAGTGGAGTGTAAGCGGCGGCGACGGCGAGTGCGGGCTGCCGGGCGGTGCCGGAGGCGGCAGCAGGAACTGGCAATGCAGCTCGTCCAGCTTCCAGCTGACGATGCGGAATCGCTCGTGGTTCTTGTCGAAGATGGACGCCAGGAACTTCAACTCGGCCTTGAGCCCTGATACGGACATCTTCCCCTCATCTCCGGCAGGAGGGGTGCGAAAGGGGAGCCGGGCCCAGAGCCGCCGTCACGGCCGCTACCGCCCCACAGGGCCGGCTTGAGGCCGCACTCTCGCGGCTCCGCCTCTCCCCGCCGCCGAGGCCCGCGTCGTATCGCGGCTGAAAAATGGCCAGGGGCACTGAAGCCGCGGCTGGGCGGCAGCCTGGGCGGCGGCGGGGGCGGCGGCTGCTCTTTTTGTAACCGACTCCGCCGGCAGGAGACCACCGCCCCGCGGCTTAAAAGGGCAACAGCGACGCCGGCCCCGCTACAGCCTGGGAAAGGGCTGCCCCCACCCCGCCCCCATCCCCTCCCCCATCCCCTCCCCGCCCCGGCGCGCCCCGCGCGCCCCGCGCGCCCCGGTTCCGGCGCGTGCACGCGGCCTGCGCGCGGGCCCGCCTGGCCGCCCCCTCCTCGCCTTGACCCAGCCCTCTTCCGCCCCGCCCATCTGCTTCTTTCCTCTGGCCCTCGGACCCGAGGCTCGGGGCGCTTGGCGCCCGGAGGCCTGATCACCTGGAGGATCCGGAGACCCCCTGCGCGCCTCCGCCTCCAAGTCTGGGAGCTGGCCACGTGCGCGGCCTATTGCGCCGGCCACGTCGGCGCGCCTGCGGACGCCGGCCAGCCCCTGGGGGCGGCTCCTCTGCTAGGCACTGAGCGAGCCGCCCACTCACCTGACCCAGGCGGCGCCCTAATGGGAGGCGGCAAACGGCTGGCAGCGCTTTGGACGCAAATCGGCTCACTTACTTTCATCTTCGCTACTCTAACCCCGTACCTAGCCACCAGTTCACTAGCCTGGGTTCTCTTCCCTTCCTGCCTTGAGCTTTTGTCCGGCTTCCCAAGCTTAAGGAAATCCTCTCCACCTCCCACGGAGGGAGGACTATTTTCAGTAAAGTCTTAGCTCAAATGTCATCTCAGAGAGGTCCTCCCAGACCACCCAATCTAAAATAGCCAACCCAGTCATCCTATATCGCATAATCGTATGTTAATTTTTTCACTCAGCACCTATCACTGTCTGATATTTTTCCTATTTGGTCATTGTCTCTGCGAGCGTCTGAATTATTCAGAGTTGTTTCGCCAACATCTAGAACGAGGCCTTTTGAAGATACCCAGTGTTATTGAATGGATGCTCCTATCGGGAAGGCCCAGCTTTTAATACAACCTGTGGCACATCGCCTAATAACATTTCAACAAAGGGCTCTGCATTTTCCTTTTGCACTGGTCCTGATTGGAGGTATTGCACTCTCTCTGCCTATATGTCTCCTGCTTGAAGATCTACAAGTGGTTCCTGATCTACTAGTCCTTAGATGACATAATATAGAACAACAGGGGGAGCTATTAGATCCACTGAATGAGGAATATTTTTAAAGTTTTTTTTTTCATTTACTTCTGAGATATTGTATCATATTATAGTGCTTCTTAACCTTTAAGGAAGTCACAGACCTTCCTGAGAATTTAATAAAAAGCCATGATCCATTTTCCCGGAAAACACCTCTGCATATAAAGTGATGTATTTATGGGGATTCATGGTCCTGGCACTAGAGATAGCATTATGAATTGGGACTGAGAGGAGAAGGGGTTCCAGGTTCCAGGTTCCAGGCCTGAGCTCCAAGTCGGAAATAACTAGGGTAGTATACTGGCATTAATGCTGGATTAAACACTGGAGTGGCCTGCTGCTTGCTTTTTCCATCAGCCCCGGGTACTCTAGGCACCCTAACAGGCATGGTAGTCATGGATAAGGATTTCAGACAAAGGGGAACAACCTGTTCAGAACCTATATGACTTTGAGAAGTAAAATGCCCTGAACATGTTATTTAATCTAAGCTTCTTTTGTTTATCTCTAATTGCTATGAGTAAATAAAGAGCTTTATAAGTTGCAAATGCTTTTACTAGTTTTATCAGAAATAAATATATAAATATCAAATTCACAATCATTTTTTAAACTTTTTAAAAAAAGATCTTATTTACTTATTTGACAGAGAGAGAGAGAGTGTGCACACAAATGGGGAAGGGCAGGCAGAGGGAGAGAAAGAAACAATCTCCCTGCTGAACAGAGATCCCGATGTGGGAGTCCATCCCAGGACCTTGGGATCATGACCTGAGCCATAGGCAGATGCATAACCGACTGAGCCACCAAGTTGCCCCTCTAACTCATTTTTTGAGCATCTGCTGTGTGTCAAGCCATAAGAGGGCTAGTCAGAAATAGAAACTGAATTCAAGAAGTTTAAGATCTAGCACTGGAAATAAAATATTGTTCCAGAGAACAGAAGACTGTGACTTAAAATGGCTTGGAAAATAAGGAAATGTATTACTTCACATAATAAGAAGTTCAGAGTCAGGGCAGTCTCCAGGATTGGTTGATTAGATTTTTAATAATATCAATAGTGCAGATTCTCTCCATCTTCTTTGTCAGGCTGAGAGCAAGGTAGCTATAGTTGTTCTTGTGGGTCACATCCAGCTATGTCAATATCCAGAGCCAGAAAAAAACTATCTCTTCAATGTCTCCTAAGACATGGGGACCTTCCCAAGATTCTGCCCAACTGACTTCCCTTCTGTGTCATTGGCCAGAAATGTATCCCATGCCCATCCCTAAGCCAATCATGGTAAATGGATAGGATCTTTCATCTGTTAATTTTGTGTGTTATCAGGAAGGCATCTGGTCAATCATAGGCTATTAGTAGTTAAGTTTGGGGGAGTAAAATGTTATATACAGATTTTTGACTGTGTGGTGGATCAGGACCTCTAACCCCACATTGTTCAAGGGTCAACTGTTAACTTTTGTTAACTTTTGTTCCTAAGTTGGTATTTGTAATTTTGTGTTCTTTTTCTTGAAGAGGGCTCCAGAGATTGAATAAGCTTCAGGCTCTACAAAACCTGAAGATACAAGTGGTGAGATAAGACCAAGAACTAGGTCCTGGAAGAGGAGGGAAAGGACAGGATAAGGAGTTACTTGTTGGAGAATGAAGGGAAGACCAAGAAATGTTGAGTTGGAATGAAAGATTGTTGAGAGAGACCTCACTCAAACTGAATGACCTTGATTTTAGCAAGGCAAGGACGGAGATGGGCAAGACAGAAATACAGAAGCCTGAGGACAAGGGAGTGCTGACAAAAATTGTTTGGGTACTCTGACTGAGGAATCCCACTTAGATGTGCACTAAGGACCATGAGAATCAGATGGCATAAGAGTGAAAGTCTCGGGGGGGGGGGGGCGCCTGGGTGGCTCAGTGGGTTAAAGCCTCTGCTTTATCAGGCTCTCTGCTCTGCGGAGAGCCTGCTTCCTCCTCTCTCTCCCTGCCTGTCTCTCTTGCCTACTTGTAATCTGTCTGTCAAATAAATAAGAAAAAAAGAAAAAAAAAAAAGAGTGAAAGTCTCTGGGCACCTGGGTGGCTCAGTGGGTTAAAGCCTCTGCCTTCGGCTCAGGTCATGATCCCAGGGTTCTGGGATCTAGCCCCACATCCCATCGGGATCTCTGCTCAGCAGGGAGCCTGCTTCCTCCTCTCTGCCTACTTGTGATCTCTCTCTCTGTCAAATACATAAAAAACTTTTTAAAAAAACCCTTATTTGCGGAGCATAACAAATAACACGGAGGACATGGGGAGATGGAGAGGAGAAGGGAGTTGAGGGAAATTGGGGGAAGATGAACCATGAGAGACTATGGATTCTGAAAAACAACCTGAGGGTTTTGAAGGGGCAGGG
>PISX010037671.1:0-10874 GCA_004024625.1 Mellivora capensis
GCCCTGAAGATGAGACCAGGGATCAGTATGCTCTGAAGATGAGACCAGGGATCAGTATGCCGCTTTCTTCTCACTCACACCTGCCTGGGTCTTTCTCCACTCTCACTCATTTGTTCTGCAAGAACAGGAGGGCGCCTCTGCCCTGCAGGTGCCATGTGTGGCCCAGGCCTCCCCATGATCCCATGATTTTGGCAACACTGTGGTAACGTTCCAGTCGGATGATTATTCTGGAGAGCTGAGCTACGATCCCTGGGAATTCACACACTTGCATCGAACTGCTCCCAAGCTGTTTGGTTCCTAATTGTCCCAACCTATTTCTCGATGCCACACACAACACCATCGCTATGTTAGCTTTGTTACTGTCGAGGGAGCCTCCCAGACACAGGCATCTCCTCCCTTCATTCCCTGCTTTTCTAAGGGGTGAAGCCTGTTTATGATCTCACCACCAACAGTGTATAAATTACGGGATGGATAGACAGATGCATGAATGGGCGTGCACTTAAGATCGGCTGGGCTGGCTCCAAGACCTCCTAATGCAAGGATATAATTTTTTAGCCTAATAAATGAAAAGCAACTTCCCCTCCAGTGCAAGTGCTGTCTCAGCAGTCGGGTTTAGCACACGAGGCATTCATCTCTCTGGGGGACAGCGCCAAGGATAATATTTTGGCAGCTTATCTCCACATAGTTACTCAGCACAACACTGTCCGTCCAAGGGCAGCTTATGAAGCCGGGATTTATAAAGTGCACTTGGAATTGGAGCCAGGGCTAGCACGGCTCGTGTAGCAGATCTGTCTCTTGGCTCGACGAATTCTGATCGATCATTGAATGGGAGCCCCACATGGTGTCCGGTGTGTGAGCTGCCCAGCTCCTGTGGCTGTGGCCCTGTCAGCATGTGTCTGCTTGGAGCTGATGCTCTAACAGCAGAAGAGTGGTAAGAAAGAAGGCCAGAGGACACTCCTGCACACGAGAGCTTGCTGATGAGGGACAGTGGGGTGGAGGAAGAAGGTCACTGGAGCATTTCTGCCACCGTCCAGGGGCCAGACATGCCACTTTGCATTTAAAAAAAGATGCAATTAAAAAAAGATGTATACGTGTGGTTGTGTGTGTTTGTGTATGTATAGGTATACACACATCTGTATTTCATGCATATCTCTCTGTGCATGTGTATACTCATGCATGTGCGTCTGTGTCCCCTGTTTGTGGCTGTCCGTGTGTGTGTGTGTGTGTGCATGCATGTGTGCTCACATGTGTCTGTGTGTATGCGTGTGTGGGATGTGTATGTGTATGCGTGCCTGCATGCACACATGGTCGCACACGTGTGCACGTACAGGCATGAGGGCTTACATGCATGTCTAATCACACATCCACGTGTGCACATGTGTGCACTGCATTGCATGCACTGCATTGCATGCACATGTGTTTGTGTGTGCATGTATGGGTGCATGTGATTTGCACAAGTGTTTGTGTGAGCTGGTCCCAGTTAGATGACTAGATTTGTGATCTCTCATGCATCTCTGAATGTCCCATTTCTGATCATGTGGAGAAGACCTCATCAATATTACCTATCGATGATGCCTTTTCTACCCTTTCTCCTCTGGGATGAAGTGTCTTGTCCCACAGCAGATAATACCCACGGAGTCATCTGCCTGGTCCTCTAGAAGGCAGGATCCTGGCAAGCAGGGTCCCTGCTGTATTCCCAGGGCCCGCTGCATCAGAGGCTGCGGTAAATCTTACCCAGTGAGTAGTCTTGACCGCGGACTGCCAGAGCCCCTGGGTGGGCAGACTGTGCTGTGCGTGACGGCGAAGCGGGGGCTCACAGACACAGTGCCCAGCCGTGGGGTTCGAGGACGAAGCGATCCCTTTGCAGAGGGGTGGGGTTTTCCCAGGCTCCTGCCCACCTATGACAGGGTGAGGGGTGGGGATTGCCCCAGTGAGCGCAGGGCCCAGTTGATCCAACGACTGAAACATTCTCCCGTTCTTCCTGTTCTGCGCTGTGGCATGTGGTGTCCAGGAGAGAGTAAGGCTTCCATAAACTGTGGCAGAGGGAACAATGGGTCCATATGTATGAGATCTTACGTCTTCACGGGACATCGGCCTGCCTGATGGGTTCTTAGGTGGCCCTGGGGCTCTGGCCTGTCTGGGGGACTCAGGGGTCTCTCCCGATGCCATTCCTGGCTGCCCGGCCTCGCTCCAGCTCCAGGAGCCAGCATAGACCCGTCTGAGCGTGGGCCGAAAACCCCAGGCATCCAGGCTGGTCTCCTGCTCACGCTGCGTCCTTCTCACCTCCTACCTCCTGAGCCTGCCCCTCCAGACCATCTGGGTGTGAACAGACCCCCAGACACAGCCGGGGTCCCTCTCATCCATCTCAGAAACTCGGGAGGTGCTGGAGCGACTACCTGGGGACACAACTCAGTTGTCTTCCTCAGCGCAGACGAGGAGAGTGGGGCACCATTCCCACCACTCGGACCAAACCTACCCTCCCTTCATCTTCCCTTTGCTCCTAGGCCATGTTTGGTTGCTCTCTGGCCCTTTGCTGACTCTACCAGTGCGACTCCCTCCTGCCATGAGGCTCTGCCGCTTCCCTGATGTATGGGTAGCTACGCAGCATCTTCCCCACAGCACGAGAACCTCCACACTGGGAGCTCCAGCCACAGATAAGCTGATGATGGAAAATAAAGGAATTTGCATTTTTTTCTCCCATGATAATCAGTTTTGTCTGGCCTCGCATGTGTCACACACCCAAAGCCAGTTAATACCTCCTTCTGTCTTTCTGCCTTCCCATACATGTTCTGGCATTTTCTTCCAAAAGATGGATCCTTGAGTACATGGAGTAAAGCTCTCCCACTCAGACAGATGAGCCACAGGAGCAGTCTTCAGAATGGGATGGTGACAGCTGCTCCCTTTGGGGGGAGCCAGCCAGAAGCCCTTCGGCCGCCTTGCTCACGCCTGCTTCGAGGTTTGCTAATTTCACGCCTGGCTTTTCCGTGTGGTGCCTTTGAAAGGCAGGAGGGGGATGGCTGGCTCCCTGGCTGGTGACCTTCAGAACTCATCTCAAAGTCAACGGCGATAGCCTGCGGCCAGTAAGCATGCCGGCAGGAATGCCAGGATGCAGGATCCGGGTCTATGCCATTCACGCCTGACCCTGTGGGCGGTGGACCCTGAGGCCCGGAATGAAGATGTGGGAGAGCAAGCCCTTCCCTCGGAGCGAGCTGTGGTGGGGCGTGGGTCACAGCCGTGTAGCTGGGTGTGGCTTGAATGCCGGCAGGGGAGGGGGGCTCTTCGTGGAGGAGAGAGGGAGGGTTCCTGGTAAAAACAGAAGTCGGCAGAGTAGATCTGAAGGTCCACTTGGCTTTACCCAACCATCCCAGAGTCGGGCAGCAGCACATGGGAAGGCCTCCAGGAGCTGTAGACAACAGAAGACATTTATGCAGAGGAGGGTTCGGGAAAAGGATGTTTCTAGCAATGATTGGATTGTTTCAGACAAGGTTGCCTTCCTGTGGGGGACGGAGTGGCCAGTCAGCTGGACCATCTCCCGGTGCTGATCGGTCAAAGGTTACACTCCCGGGAACGGCTGGGACTGTTCCTAAGTCAGGAGTTAGTCTTGGTTCACTGTCGGGGACCCGTGACTCCATCTGGGCTCTGCTGTTCCTTTCTGTCATTTTTGTAACATCCCTGAGAGAGGCCGTAGGCCTGGGGACGCTGGGGCGGCTAACTAGAACCGGGGCCTCGTGGGGATGGGCTTGGAAGCACATTCAAGGGCTCCAGTCGGTCCCGACTTGGAGCTGGAGCTGGTGACCAAATTTAGAGAAGCTGGCAGTTCCTCATCCAGCCCTGGCCATCCAGGGCCGACCATTACAGGGGGTCGTGACTAGAGGAGGCAGTCTGACCTCCTGCCAGTCTGACTCGCAGCAGGCCGGCTTGCAGGCCGTGGGGATGGGGCTGGCTCCTGGCAGGCTGCTGCAGGTCGTGGGCCGGAGTTCTGGTTTTCTGTTTGGCCTGTCCACTGTCCACTACGTGTCCAGGCTCTCGAGGACAGTCGAGTGCCCCCTCAGATGGGAACATAGACAGCAGCGCCTTCCCTGCTCTGAGACTCAAAGAAGCTGGTGGGCTGGTGCAGGGGCCCAGTTGTCAAAGCTGGAAATCCGGCTGGGGTTGGAGGCGGATGGAGGCTTCCCTACCACATGGGCAGCCCACCGGGGAAGGGCCCCAGCTGCCCCGCAGGATCTGCTAAGATAAAGAGCCACTGTGGGGCTCTGCTCCAAAGCCCGTTGGCAGGGGCGTCTGAACCCATGTTGTGATTGTAGGGCCTATTTGCCAGAGCGACTCCATCTTGGTCAAAAGCCATTTTATTGTTTGTGCAGTAAAACTTAAACTGACCCTGCCTCCCTCCCACCCCCCCCAGAGAAACTTACCTAGAAGCGAGTCTGGAAAGCCAGGAAAATATGGTCAGCCAGTTCCTGATAACAGAGCCCAGAATACAAGGACGAGTCAGGCCAGGTGGAGACATCCAATCAGTAAGAAACACACATACTTTTTCCCTAACGCCGTCTGGGCGCCAACCTTGAGCACCAGTTCTGACCGGAGTAATAGGTTAGTCAAGCAGCTACTATAGGGTAAATTGTAATTCAGTTGGCCACCTGCACGTGGTCTAACACGACTATACAATGTTACAATCTCATTGGCCACCTACATGTGGCCAGGTTTTTGCTCTATAAAAATTAGTCTGTGAGGCGGGAAAGGGTTGCTCTCCTCGGAGCGGCCCTGGCTGGTCAATCTGATCTCTAATGCTTGGCATAGTTTAAAGCTTTGCATAACTTCAACCTTGTTTACTTCTAATGCTTAGCCTAGAATAAAGCTTTAAATAACTTTCACTTTGTCTCCGTCTCCTTTCGTTTAATAACGGACCCAACAGTGATCACCTGTATCACCTCCTCCAGCCTGGAAGGGGACTGAGGCTCCAGGTCATGCAGGAAAACCACGTGAAGGGAGCAGCACAGTCCAGAGTGGCCGGCTTTCCGACTCAGCCGGGAGCCGAGGGCAGCCTCGAGCAACGACTTTGCTCTGTTCCCTTTGTCGAAACACGACACATGTAAGTGAGGTTCACACGTGCCCATTCCTTTCTCTCGGGGTGCTGGAAGCAGAGCTTTTGTTGGAGCTCAGGAGTGGCGCATTCAAAAGGAGAATCTGCCTGAAAACGTACAAATCAAACTTTTCCCAAAGTGTCGAACAAACACGAGATCCGCCCCATGAGCCGCGCAGCGAGACCCTCGCCGAACGGAGACGACAGGCTCCCTGGTCTGACAGGCTGGGTGACCTGCTCTGCTCCTTCAGGGCTCCCCATCCAGAGACCAGCCTTCTGCAGATTTTATGGTGCTGTATTTGGAGTTTGATGTAAAAACTCATCCCCAAGAGGTCACGTTACGTGTGAAAATCTGCAAGGTACTTGGTATTAGAATTTGGGGCCGTGAGCAGAGATCGAACCCTCCAGGTTTGACAAAACCCATCTCCAAACAGGTGCTGCTCCCGAGGGACCTTCCTGTGGAGGCGGGGCCAAGACACACTCCCCATGGGCCTAACACGGCTGCTGCTTTATCACCCAAAGTCGTCTTTTGGGAGCTCTGTGATTTCCCTTCCGCCACTGCTTTCCGTACAACCATAGCACCTTCCAAGCCAAGGAGTTCAAAGTCAGTTGCAGGGTTTGGGGGATGTGCACACACCTCCCGGTGTTCTGTGAGCATCTTGCAATGCTGACCCTGGCCACGGTCAGCGCTGCCCCATTTAGACCAAGACTCCCTCGAAGCCGCGGCCACAGCACCTTTCCCGCAGCAGAGCTGATACCACGGACTTGGCATCACCAGCCACCCCTGCTCCCTCCCTCCTTCTTGGGCACCTAGTTATTTGCAAACACCAGCAACATCATCACGCTCAAGGAATGTGGAAACCCTTTGTAGGTTCTCTTGTCCTCTGAAGCATCTCCATTTTCCCCCGTAAACATGGGAACAAAAATCCCATCTTCCCAGGAGCCAGGCCACAGCCACTCATGGCGACATGTGGCTGCTCTTACTAGTAGCCGTGGCTGATGCAGCAGATGCAGGAGGTGTGCAAGGCTCCAGGAGACAAGCCATCCCTGGGCTATGGTCCAGGCAAGCCATCTCCAGGCTGTGGATGGAAGCAGAGGGCGGCAGAAGCCGCTGCTGTAGGGTCTAATTTCTCAGGATGGGTCTCCCTTTCTGTAGACCAACATCCACACCCAGTGAGGGGTTGGCTTGGATGGTGGCTCCCACAAGGGATCCCAGATATACCCATCCTATGTCTCTGTGTCCTTGACACTGAACTCCTGCTGGTGGAATCCAAGCAGGGACCTACATTTCCTTCTGTGGAGGGATCCTACCTGGCCCAGGGACATATCCCTCTGCTTCTCCAGATTTCTGGGTCTTTCCCTTAAAGCTCTATAGTTATAGCTTCCCATTTGCATCAACAACGGAAAACCAAGGCTACATTATTTCTTCAAGCGGGTGACCTGTGAGCTCAGACTTTTATGAGTGGAATGTGAGACCTCTTGAGAGAAGGTTCCATTCCCAATCATATCCCTGTCATTCAGAAACTCAATGTGGTTCTGGGCAGAGGCACACAGAAATAATGCATTTAACTGTGATTTCCTATTTGTGGGGTATGCAGGTGAGGGGATAAGGCAGGTGCAGCAGGGGCAGGAAACCCCCCGAGAGGTGGAGTTAAGATGGAATGGCCCCGAGCTCTGTGACTCTCATGTTGTGAAGAACTTGAGTCTTGTCTGTGGCTTCATGGGACAACACAGAGTTGAGAACTCAGAGTCTACGTTGAGAACCTTGCACTGTTCCATGTGTCCCACCCACTTGTGGCTGCAGCCATGGGTCTTAAGCAGAGGGTGCCCTGTCCAACTTTATACCCCTGTGAGCCTGACACAGGCAGACAGGTTTGCCATCAACACCCCAACCACAGGAGCCCCCGACTCTGCTGTGAGCAGGCTGGGGCAGGTGACTTCTGCATGTTTACCCAGTAAATATTTACTGAGTATCTCTTACCACCAGACAACGTTTTGGATGCTGGGGTGCATTCATAAGCAAAACATACTCAGCTCCCAGACCCAAAGGAGCACAAACTCTGAATGATCGGTGCCATCAGTAATCCATATACACTGTTAGAGGTGTGGGGCATTGCAGCGGGGTGAAGAGCAGGTTCCGCATCTCACACAGTGGGCAGGGGAGGCCTAGTGAGGAAGCGAGGACAGCCAGAGACAGCACCACCACATGGGGGTGCTTCTTTCCCTCAAGTGCAAGGGGATGGGTACTTTGTGGCTTGCAACCGAGACAAATCTCATGTTACCGCAGCAAAGGCAGGCACAAGGGTTAATTTTTAAAAAGTTAACATATAATGTATTATTTGCCCCAGGATTACAGAGAAGGGCTGATTTTGAAACTGCCTTTGTTCCTCTCTGTCGGGCGCTGTCCGTGGTCCTAAATCATGTCTCCCACAGGGCTGCCCTCGCCTGCCTGTTTCCTGGTTCAAACTGCCAAGCAAGCAGGAACTGTGGAAGGCTCAAGAGGTCGTCTGTGGGGATGGAAACACTGGTCTAGAGAAGATGACCGAACGACACATATTGGGCTTATATTATTATTACCTTCTGTATGTTAAATAAACTCTCGGTGGGCGGGGCGGGGGGTCGTTAAAACCTGAAATCACTTACCAAGAGTTAATTTTCACAAATCCCAGGTGGGCCGTGGGAAGCGGCTCATGTCCTTGACCGTCCAGGCCTTCTTCACGTCTCCTGCTTGGAGCACAGCAGATACCACGGACAGGGTGTCCCCGTTGAGGGCAAGAGGGGGCTACAGCTCGCCATGGTCCTCAGAGATGCAGAAGAAAGACAAAGAAGAAGGATGAAGCAAAGTCTGTAGTATGTCCCATGATTTCCCCTGTGACCTGTGTGGGCTGTGTTATGCATGAACTGGGGACAGACTTTGTGGGAGAGCAGAAGCCACAGGAGATGGTCACCTGCTGCAGTGACTCACCTGGGCCTGACAGACGGCCGTGTTCATTGCCCCCTTTGTTTCTGCACTGTATCCTTTTGTATTTTCTAAAACCCCAGGGTGTGGCTTTTGCCCATAGATCTTTTGCTAGCTGTCATTTGCAGTGAAATTCTGCTTTGACTTCTACTTCTCATCTCATCTCTGTGTTCATTTCCTTGATGGCATTTACTATTATATATTTTCTTGCCTTGTCTTTTTCATTGCTTTGGTGAGGCTTCTACCATACCCATGGAAAGTCACCCTCACGAGGGCAGGGACTGTTCAGTTCTGTGCACTTTCTGCAGTAGGTGCTCATAAAATACCTGTGGGTGAATGAAAAATTGGATAATTATCCCCAAAGGAGAGCAGCCATTGAGTCTTTTCCTAAAGTTGTTGCCAAGTAAGACACCAGTTGCCTCTAAATTAGAAGTCACATCTGGTCAAAGCTGCATTGAGTGAGGGAAATAAGGAAGGGGAGTCCTCTGGTCCACTGCTCATCAGAAGCACTGAGCTCTTCCTAGGCCAGACCCACTGTGCAGAAACACTCCTGGGCGACACTTCCCAAAGCACAGAGCCACATCTGGGCATGTCCCTCCTTCCTGGAACACGTGGCTCTGGTCAGCGCTTAAGGAGAAGCCCAGGTGAAGAGAAGCCTGCTCTGTACATGTTTCTGGTCCATATTCTCCACTGTGTTCAGCAGCACAGCTCAGCTACGTTTTGTCCCTCTTAATACAGGCCACTCAGTACCTGTCAATTCATTCCCATAGACTCTTCTGTCCAAGGAGGGAACAGGGCTTCTATCTAGAAGATGACCCACAGCTATTGCCTTTTATCTGTCAGTATCTTGTTGTGCAACAAACACTGTTTGCCCAGCCACAACAGGACGTGGCTGCCAACGCTCTGCATACCAAATAGGCCATAACAAAACCACTGTTTTATGTTCTTTTAGAGCGTCCAGATAGCCCCGGATTGCTAGCCGAGGAATCACACCAGGAACAGGACACCTGGGATCTGTCTTTCCCTGAGCCTGGCCAAGACACAGAGGGAGGAGGTAAGAGCTGCCCAAAGACCAACCTGTCAGGCTTGGAGTTTTGTCTCCCTACACTACATCTTGAATCTCATGGATGTGACATTTCATTTCAAGAAGAAATCAATATTCCGATCAGCAAATAGACACAAATATTGCATTCATTCTCCAAAATGTTACACCAACATTATAGGTACTTTTTGTCCCCAACAGGGCAAAAGGGGATGTTTGAACACACTTTGCTCAAATAGAAATGAGAGGGGAGAGGAGAGGAGAAAGGGCAGGAGGAAATGGTACATAAACATTTGATTATGGAAATGGAAAGCAGCTGTCCTGGCTCCCTGCTGGTCCCATGTTTCCTTGCTCGAAGGAGCAGATCTGAGCAATGATGGATGGTGCTCACTTTGTCACTGGGCGAGGTCTCCGGCAGGTGTGGTGTCTCTCAGGCAGAGATCTGCTCTTCCACGCTGGGCTCTCAAGTGTGTGCTGAGGACAGGGAGTCAGACAAGACATTGAGTGGCCCTTGAAGAAACCACCTTCTTGTTTGGGACGTTGCCCACTGCCCATCCTCCCAGAGGTGGACCTCTACCCTGAATCCCAGGGCCCACCCAAAGCCTTTCTTGTGACTCTTGCTTAAGCCAAGACTAGAGGCAGTCACAAAGTCCAAAGACACTGCATTTCAGTTCACAGGTACTTTGGGGACAACAGAGTCCAGAGAGGGTAGGTAGGGGACTGGTTCAAGGTGACAAGGTGAGGAGGTGACAGAACTGGATTCAAACCCCCGTCTACCTGACTGGGCTGACACTTCCTCCAGAACCACGCTGTGGACCACAGATAACATCCAAGGCTCATTAGGGCCCTCTGATACAGTGCCATCAGTTTCTGCACATCGATTTATACGGCCGCTGGTATATTGGTACCCTTTTGTCTCCAAGCCCTTGAAATAATTCACCCCCCTGAGCAATCCTAGCAACATTTTTCCTCCTTCCCCTCACTGCAGATAAGAGGGAAACAAATGGATGTGGCCTCAGTTCTTGCCATGATATGCTGGTGTCTTTAATCTCTCTAGTGTTCTTGCCTTGCACATCCAGATTGCACAAATGACGTGCTAATGGGCTTCTCCAATTTGGCCCTGGAAGTGATGGACTCCATATTCTTGCCCAAGAGCCTCCTTCTTGTGATGACACTGCAACCTTCTGGGAAGGACTCTTGCCAGGTCTGCATGCCTGGGGGAAGACCCAAGGCTTTGGCTTGAGGTCCCCCACACCTCTTTCCACCAGCAGAGCTTGAGCCCATGGTATGCTGACACTGCCATGGCCACCAAAAGTGGACATTCCACACGTTTATACTGGAAGCTAGGCTTGGGTTCAAAAGGAAGGGGTGAAGAGATGAGCAGATCAAAGCAGAGGCCTAGACAGGAAAGATGTCAGCTCAGCTGCAGGGTTCCAGGCCTCCCCAGCATGGAAGAGACCAAGTCTGGCTGTGTCATGGAAGGCAAAGGTGTCAACCACTGACCCACCCAGACCTGTGTGCAAGACCATGCAATCACTCTTTGGGAAGGGCACATTGTTTCTCTGAGGGTTGGTTTCCTCACCTGTGAAATGGGTGTGTATGATAGTACCTAGCTCACATGGTTGCTGTGGAAATAAAACAAGACAATGAATTTGATTAACTAGTGTATACCAGCCCCAAAGTGGGTGCCTGACGAATGACTTTTGTGTTTGATGGTGGTGGTGGTGGAGAGAGTGGTGGCATTGACGGTGAGGGTGTTGGCAACAGTAGTGGTGGCGGTGGAGGTGGAAGAG
>PISX010037672.1:0-10864 GCA_004024625.1 Mellivora capensis
GGGTAAGTTCACATGTAGCACCAGGCTCGGGTGAGGCAAGAGAGATGCCAAGGTTTGCAAAATGTAAAGACACAATCACTCTCAGAGATCCCACACAAAGTTTTTCACAGCCAATCTTCCTTATTGGAGGTCCTACAAAGTGAAGCCACATACCAAGGTAGTGTGTGGGAAACTTCACACACATCCTCTCAAAAAATTGCTAAGTTGGGCACCTGGGTAACTCAGTTGGTTAAGCAATTGTCTTTGGCTCAACTCATGATCCCAGAGTCCCAGGAACAAGTCCCACATCGGACTCCCTGCTCAACGGAGAGTCTGCTTCTCTCTCTGACCCTCCCCCCACTCTTGCCCTCTCTCTCACTCTCACTCTCTCAAATAAATAAAATGTTTAAAAAAAAAAAAAGCTAAGTGTTCCCTCCTCACATAACTGCCCACTTCTCAAACTCGGATTCTAGCTCAAATGTCTCCTCCTCAGAAAGAACTTTTCTGAACACCTTCTCTAAAGTGAGAATTTCCTGTTGCAATCTACCAGAGCATTCTCTTATATTTCTTCTCTGCATTTATCAAAATGTAGAATTACTTCTTGCTTACTGTCAGTTTCTCATTAGAATGATCTCAGATCAGAGCAGGAGCTCTCATTTTCTTGTTCGCTATTATAGCCCCATTGCCTAACACATACTTGACACACAATAAAATATTTGTTGAATGAATAAAACTAAAAGAATGCTTTTGGAATGTTTCAAATTCAGTTGTGAACTCACTTGCCCTGTGACTTTGGGTAAGTTGCTTAATCTCTCTGGGGCTCATTTTTCTCACCCTAAAATGGGGTTACTCATGGATGCAATCATGTACCTTGCAAGACATGCAATATAAAGCAAAGAATAAATGAATGAATGAACTCAAGTCCATTTTCCCATTTGGAAACAAAGAAGTTACACGCTGTTCAAGTCCATGTGGCCAGTTTGCTGGTTATCTATGACTATATAACAAATCACTGTAAAACTTAGTTCCTATGAATCAGAAAATCGAGCTTACGACTTCTCATCCAGTCAGGGGGTGGCTGGAACAGGAACAGTGGAATGTCTAGAGCAATGGAGAATTGGCTAGACGTCTCTTTATATATGTGTAGATGATGGTAGATTAAATATATAGGGAGGGAGAGACATAGAAGATAGATAGGTAAATACATAGAGATACAATAGAGATAGACACATTGCTCTGGGCTCCTTTATGCAATCTCTACAGGTGGATCAGTTGGGTTTCCTCACAGCCCTAGGACAGACAGACTGCCTCACTGCCAGCAAGTGGTCCAGCAAACAGGACAGAAGTTGTGTTACTATTTCTCATTTGGTCTTGGAAATTAACATAACAACCCTCTCTGCCCACCCAGTTTCAAGAAGGAACATAGACCAATCTTTTAACAGGAGTGTCAAAATATTTGCAGGCATATATTTAAACCATTGCAGCTTACTTTCTGGCACAAATTATATAAGCAAAATAGATTTCCCCCTTCCCAAGACCCCACAGTTTCATGACATTAAAGTATCAGATTTGAGGTTTAGGTTCCAGTCATCTAAATCAAATACAAGAATGGATGGCATTCCTTGGGTACAAGTCTTTGGGTAGAGTTCCTTGGGTAGAGTTTCTCTGTCGGAAACCTTATGGAATTGAGTGAGAAGTTGTCTGGCTCACATGCCTCACATGCGATGATGGGACAGGCATAAGTAGCCATTGCAAGTGTTCCCCTCCATAAAGTGGGAAATGAGGAGCACATGGCAGTCTCTGGTTCATGGCGATCTTGAAGTCCAGAGGGGCACGTGTTGCCTGTGTCTTGCTTAAGGCCCAGTCGTACTTCCAGAGAACGACTCTGTGGTTCTTGGCCTAGGCCCCTAACTCCCAGTTTTACCCCCTAAGTCATTTTTACTCTTTCAAAAAAACTAGCCCATTTGCCACTGAGTGGTTTTCTCAGCCCCCTTCCTGCCCACATTAGTTCAAAGGAACAAAGGCCTCTTTTAATTCTGTCTTTGTCCTTTTTAGTTCAAGGTGATATGATTCTTTTAAAATTGTTGTGGGGAAAAAAAATTGTTGCGGGATTTTTGTATACTAATGTTTAATCATTCACTCCACTAAGCAGAAGCTATAGAAATCTCTCTAAGGAAAGCCTTCTCTACCTTGGGCTTCTGTGAGGTTGCTACAGGAAAATTCCTGTAAGATTCTTCAAAGTTCTATTGTTTAACAGAGAGGGTCTGAGATGTGCCCTTCAAACCCTTGAAAGAAGTTTTGTCTGTGTAAAAAGATCTATGAGGCACCACCTGAGATCCTTCTGAGGTCTTAACAAAGGATATTACAGGACCATCATGGATTTGACCTTTGCCCAGAAATTATTATTTAATTTGAGAGTTTTCTGCCATCTGGTTGGACTAGAAAGTTTTATTTTCAAACACAGTCATGGCATCTTAATATTTCCTCTACATTTTAAAAAAATATTTCCTCTAAATTTTTATTGGAAACTGAACAGTTGCATTTTTGGCTTATCTGAGTACACAAATCTAACACTCTTCAACATTTTTTCAACATTCTGCCTGAAAATTTTCTTAGCCTGCCCCATCAGTTCATTTGGGACATTTTCTCTTTTCCACATCACTATAGGTAACCATGGTGCTAAACTTCCCATCGCCACCTAACAAAGGTCTTCTTTCCTCCGGTTTTCAATACAGTTTTGCTCGCTTTCCTTTAAAGGCGCCAACAGATTCCTTGAGCCCCACCAAGCTTCTGCTAACAATTTCTGCAACTTCTGCCTGTGACCCAGACCCAAAACTAATGCCATGTTTTAAGGTTTTGTTACAGCAGAACCTCACTATAGAGTTTTAGAAACCTGCTCCATTAATCTACTGATGTGCAACAAATCTCCCAATACATAATGTCTGAAAACAACAAACATTTTATTATCATTTATGTTTTATGTGGGTCAGGGCCTGGAAAGGGCTTCCCCCCAGTAATGCTGGCTTGGGGTCTCTTGTGTGGCTGCCGCCAAGTAATGGCTGGAACTGGAGCAGTGGAAGGGTTGCAGCAAATGGGGGTGGGGGGGAGGCTGAGGGGGTCAGTGGCCAGGTGTCTCTCTCCTTCCTCATGTAGTCCCAGTGCTTCTCCATGAAGTCTCTTTACAGAAGCTAAGTTGGTCTGCCTCACAGATGATGCCTGAGTATCCCAGCAAGCAAGGCAAGATTGGCATTCCCTTCCAAGTCTTCCCTTCAGAAGTCCTATAGCATCACTTTCACCACATTCTATTGGGCAAAATCATCAAAAATCCTGCTCAGTTTCAACAGAAAGAATGTCAACCCCAGCTCTTGATAGGAGGAATACTTTCAAAAAATGCAGATGTATTTTCAAGCTGCCACATCTAGTAAGTGTAAAGTTGCTATTGAATCACTTGCTTTCTGTTATATGAAAAGAAAGATGTAGGTAGGGTCATTCACTTATTCCATATTCATTTACTCCTACTCCCTAATCCTCTCTGTGTATCCTGTCGGTGGACGGCTTGCATTGTTTTCAAATGACCTGCTTTCGAATCTGTCTCTCCCCTTACACTGTTCCATCCCTGTGGGCAGATGTTTTGTTCATCTTTATATCTCTATTATTTAGTGCAAAATCTGACTCATATAAGATGCTTAAATAACATATGCTGACTAAATGGATGAATAAATTAATACATTGCAGTTTTACCTTATTTACAAATATTGAAATGGAATATTTTCTATTAAGTACTGAATCAAAATCTAAATTGATGTTTCTATTCCCTATTGCCAGAAAATTGTGTTCCTATTAAGAAACATCAATGGCACCATTCATGTTTATATTGGCTTTATTTTACAAGTGTGCATTTTTACATTATTTCTGTGCCACTTTCAATATAGTCATTTACCTACACATAGATGGCACAGAGGGCACACCTTCCCCCAGAATCCAAACAACTGAGACAAATATCAGAAATACTCCTGGGATGGGGCGCCTGGGTGGCTCAGTGGGTTAAGCTTCTGCCTTCAGCTCAGGTCATGATCTCAGGGTCCTGGGATCGAGCCCGGTATCGGGCTCTCTGCTCAGCGGGGAGCCTGCTTCCTCCTCTCTCTCTCTGCCTGCCTCTCTACCTATTTGTGATCTCTCTCTCTGTGTCAAATAAATAAATAAAATCTTTTTTAAAAAAAGAAAGAAATATTCCTGGGAGCAGGCTAACTGAACCCCAGCACAGCACTGGCTGCCTCATATGGGGAAAATGGCGAGGCCATGGCTGTTGAAACAGCAGCGGTAGGAGCAGAAGCAGCTATGGTGCTGGAGGTATGTGCCTGAGAGACAGAGTCCCAGAGCTCTGCTGTAATTTGGGGTACACTTCCATCTCAAGGAGACTAAGCTAAGGAAGCCTCAGGGCTTAATAACTTTAAGCACAAAAATCAGATGAATAAGAAACCAGGATGGTGGGGAAAATGTACAGTTCCAAGACACTCGACTGTTAGGACTAAAACAATATGGCAGAATATAAGGCTGGGTTCCTCCTCTTAAGAAGAAATTTAGGGGATGGAGGAAATGAGGAGAAAAAACACACTAATTATGCACGTTTGGGGTCTGTGGAGGGAAAGGATCTCAAGGAGGGACAAAAACAAGAAAAGAAAGGAGGGCACGTAACATGATGAGCACCAGGTGATGAATGGAAATGTTGAATCACCGTATCGTGCACCTGAAACTAATATTACACATATGTTAACTATACTGGAAACAACAAAAAAGAAAACAACTAAAAGACCAAGATAAATATTTTTAGCAGAAGGAGACCAAACAGCAGATTCCCTCTCCAAAATTCCACACCCTCACCTAAATTCCAAGTTTCTCCTGAGATGAGGATTGGTTCTGGAAGTTGCCACGTGGTCATCACCACTCAACAGAAAGGTCCACTGCCAGTAACTACAGCTCTAGAGCTTAAAGGCAAATTGGGTATTTTGTTGTTGTTGTTGTTGTTGTTGTTGTTATTGTTGTTGTTGTGTTTAACTGTTATATAATGTTCCATTAAGGCAGATGGCTCAATTTGGCTAGACACTCATGTAACTGTTTAGCTCCATCTATCAGCTCATCTGTTTGCCCCTGAAGGATATGAAACAACTGTTGAGGAGCAACACTTAGAGCAAAAGATGTTTTGCAAACTCCTCTTGCTAGCAGTGATAGAACCTTGTGTTTTCCCAAGGGTTGTGTAAATTCTGGGATTGGTTGGGTTAGCCCCGTAGATTGACGGAGAAGGGTACAGAGAAGCTGAGAAAGAGCTAGAAGTGGTCAGAGCTAAACAACTGTAAAGTTAAAGTGCCTTTTTTTTCACAACAAATTCTTATTTGTTGAGAATTGTCATTTGTTCCTCACCCTTAAAAAAAAAACCATTTCTTTTTCCCCATTCAAAAGTTATATGGAGAATTATAAAAATTATTAAAATAAATGGATTGCATTTACAACATTCCTTTGGGAAAACCTGGACCTTATCTCAAAACACATCAAATGTTGATACCATGAAAACGAATTCTGTTTGCCATGAACATGACTGAGGTGAGGTTAGCAGAGCTCCCCACAATACTATGCAATGAGGTTACATAGGTCAGAGTCACTGGAGGACATCATAATGACCTTACCACTCACATGATTCAATTTCAGTCTCTGATCAAAATAGTGCCTTAATCAAGTTTCCTATTTTTTTCCACCCTGTTTCACAATGGTCCATTAAGGCAGGTGGATCAATTTGACCAGCCACCCATACAACTGTTTGAAAACAAAATTTACAGTTCATTTGCAGAAGTTGGCATCATGTAGATATAATGCCTGAGAGCCAGTTTGGAATTTACTATACAACACCATTTCCCATACTATAAATCTTTTCCAGTGAGCAAAGATGAAAAAATATCAAGTCTTTAATTGCATTTAAATGAGGACCCTTTTTACTCTTATATACACTTCAATCTAAGAACTGAAAGGCACTAATGCCAAGTGAGTTATTTTATGCTTGCATATGCAAGCAACTCAGTTTTTTCCTACATTTTGGAACAAGAACTTTGAAACACTTCTAAGCTTTACCATATATTTAGTCGAGATGTGCCAGACAACTGCAGAGATGGAGTTTTTTTCTTGGCCAACACAGGATGGAGGGCATGTGACTCACCATACCTTTTACTATAGCAACAAGGTGGGACTGAAACAAGGTGGGAATACTAAATTTATGAGGAAATGATGCTAGAGCTCAGCATATCCGGAATTGGATAATTATGAGTTGGAAGGCAATCAAGTTCTAGTATTTTGAACCATAAAATCAATCTAAGTTTAAAAGGAGGCTTTTAAATTTTAGGTCTCAGTAAGTTTCCCACCAAGAATAATACTTAAGACAATGAACGTACATATATACCACTCAATGTAAAAAGGGTTAGATTTCAAAACAACCATATTTTTTAAAATTTTTGTCAAAATCAAAAAAAGAATGACACAGATAAGCTGAAGAGTGTACTCACATATTTCTGGCCACAGGCATATTGGCAAAACCATTTTTGAAGGCATTAAGTATTGCGATCCATTCAAGTATTTGTACTGTTTGGCCCAGATTTCGTAATTTCAGTAATTACTCCTAAGAAATAGTGTTTAAATATATGGAAGAAGATGCTTTCAACAATATTATTTATAGTAATGAAAACTGGAAACTATTTAACTATCCCAAAATTAAGGGAATAATTATATAATTTGGGATCCAGCCAGCAATGTGGAAACGGTTAAGTAAACTATTGTACTGTTCAGGAACTAAAAGCGAAGGCATATTTTTCCTCTTTGGTAAGCTCCAAACTTGCTATGAGGTGGTTATGACATAGTCACATCTTTTAAATAATTTTTTCAAGTCCTACAGACCTCACCAATGCACTGGAGTGTCGTGAGAGTTTTAACAGTGAGGGAAATTTACAAATAACTAAAGTGTAGCCCCACCCATCCCTCCTGACACTTCGATTTCTTTAGCAGTCCGTGTTTCCCAATATGAGGACACCCATTTGAACAGAATTCAGGAAAATAGCCTATCATACAGTTTGTCAAATAATTATATTTATATAATTTATATAATTATATAATTATATTTATATAATAATATATTATAATTATATTACAATTATATTTCTTGCATGCTTGCTACCATATTAGGCATGGGGAAGAAAGAGGGATGAAATGTCCTAACCCTTCAATGGCTGCTGACGAATAATCAAAGAAAAGGAACAAGTCCTGAAAATGAGAGTGCCCCATGGTAATGTGGGTGCACGGGCAGCTGGATGAAGTAAAAGGGGATGAATGGTCTCTTTCTGTGCCGTCTCCCCGAAGACATTACTTCTGAGCTGATGCTGGAAGGACAAGCACCATTTCCTCAGGCAAGCAAGTTGAGAAAGGACATCCCGGACAGGGACCTCCAAGCAAAGACAGAAGAGCAAGAAAACCACAGCAGATTCAGGGAGTTGCAATTACTTTGACAGTTGGAGGGAGTATTAGGATGTGAGGTTGGGATGTCAGGGAGAAATCATGTCATAAAGAGCCTGGTGTGTGGTATCATTGCAAGGAGCTTGGGCTTCAGTTAGTGACACAGGCAGTTTGGGTTTTTCAAATCTTTCTATTTTAGATTTTTTTAAATTTATTTATTTGACAGACAGAGATCACAAGTAGGCAGAGAGGCAGGCAGAGAAAGAGGGGGGATGCGGGCTCCCAGCCGAGCAGAGAGCCCAATTCGGGGCTCGATCCCAGGACCACTAGGATCATGACCTGAGCCAAAGGCAGAGGCTTTAACCCACTGAGCCACCCAGGCGCCCCTCAAATCTTTCTATTTTAATTATAATCATAAGAAAATTCAAATAATAAGGTTTTGATGCATAAAACTGGGATGCATATCATACTTTCAAATTCAGTTTTTTTCAATGTGAACAATGGAGCTTTTTTGATAAAATGTAAATATAAATACAAGCACAAAAATGTAAGTACAAAATTTGAAGCTGAGGTTTGTGGCTAACAGTTGCAATCAGCAGCCTCAAGACCCAAATTATTTCTGTATCTTATTTTGATTGTGTAGAATCAAAAAAAAAATCCCAATTCAAAAAATTAAAAAGCTTCACATCATAGCAGGGTTTTGAGTTTGGTTTGATTTGGGGTAGCCCCGGTACTTAATCTTGCGATCTCATGCTGCTCCTGAGATAAATGGAAGCTGAAAGCATCATATAAATTTTGTTTCATATTTGAGTTGCTAATATATTGAACAAGTATGTCATATACGTATCACAAATATAAATCTAAAGACTGCACTCGGCTTCTGCAATGGGAGATTAAAGGTGCTTCTTATAATTTCCCTTTTAAGCTGTCGCTTTTAAACTCTGTGTGTGGGGGAGGGGTGGGAGGGGTGTGTATGTAGTATATGTATGTGTGTGTATATGTGGTGTGTATGTGTGTGTAATGTGTGTGTTCATATAGCATAGTCTAGAGGAGATGGACTTCCATCACCCTCATCTCTCTGACTTGATACCACTGAAAATGAACAACAGGCTTTCAAGTAGATTTTGCTCTTAGAGCAGGTAGACAAAAGGGAGAATGAGGAGGGAAGGATAGAAGAGGAGAGTGGGAAGAGAGGAACCCTTCTCTTTGTTAATAAAATGTTCGTTAATAAAAGTGAAGGGCAGGGCACCTGGGTGGCTCAGTTGGTTAAGCAACTGCCTTCAGCTCGGGTCATGGTCCCGGAGTCCCAGGATCGAGTCCCGCATCGGACTCCCTGCTCCATGGGGAGTCTGTTCCCTCTGACCTTCTCCCCTCTCATGCTCTCTCTCACTGTCTCTCTCTCAAATAAATAAATAAAATCTTTTTTAAAAAAAGTGAAGGGCAGAGAGGACAAGGAAAATCACCATTTTTGTAACCATCAGAGTAAAGACTAGTTTAAGTAAAAATCATCAATGGATGCTTAATTTATATGAGAAAATCTGGTACAGTGGCAGATTAGTATCTGTTCTCAAAGTGTCTTCCCAGGGACTGCTTATTAGTCACAAAAGAAATGTAACAACTTTGCAGTCAGTGAAGAAACTGGACAATATCTTGACCAGATGACCAAAATTTATGTCAAATGTGTCTGGATGGGAAGCCCTGAGGACACAGCATCCATTTTTAGTATTCAGATAGGAATTGTCCAACTGAATCTGATCATGACAAAGTATCATGAAACTCACATTGAGAAAACACTTTTTAAAACTAATGGCCTATAATCCTTTTTTTAAAAATGCCAATATCATAAAAGACAAAGAAAAGCTGAGGAACAATTCCAAATTAACAGACTATAGAAACATGACCCAAGAAAATGCAATATACAGTCCTGTACTGTGTCCTGCTTTGGAGAAAAAAAGATTCTGTAAAAGATATTATTGAGACAATTGATAAATATGACAAATGGAATATAGATTAGATAATATATTATGATTACATAAGAAAATATCCTTGTTCCTAAGGATTATACACTGAAGTACTAAGGAGTAAGAGAGCAAGGTATAAACAACCAATTCTCAAATGAATCCCAAAAAATGACCATAGGTATGTGTGTGCGCATGTGTGTGTGTGTGTGTGTGTATGCTTGCATTTGCTGAAAGTTAAAAGGTACAGACAAAAATTGATAAACCAAATACTATTATAATTATAGAACATGATTATGATTATTATATTATTTATATAGAACCCAATTACTAAATTATTTATATATTATTATTTATAAGGAACCTGATTACTAAAAGAAATTGAAAAGTTAAGAGTTTTATATTTTTAAGATTGTATTCATTTGTCAGTGAGAGAGCACTCGTGCACAAGCAAGGGGAGCTGCTGGCAGAGAGAGAAGCAGGCTTCCCTCTGAGCAAGGATTCTGATAGGGAACTCTGGCCCAGGACCCTGGGATCACGACCTGAGCCAAAAGCAGACGCTTAACCGAATGAGCCACCCAGGCGTCCCAGGCTAAAAGAGGAACAGAACTTCCTCTGTGAGGAACAGAACTGGGGAAGGAAGGAGTAAGGAAAGGATTTAGTGCCTTTCTGTACCATTTGGCTTTTTAACCATTTAACAAAAACTGAAGAACTTAAAGGAAATAACAAAGACTGCTCTAAGTATTGAGACCAGAGGGACTTACAAGCTCAGAAAAGATGTGACCAGCCTGTGTTTTAGGAATCAGGCCCTGGTTGAGTGTGGAGAGTGGATCAGAAAGAAGTGACGGAAACCGAAAGCTTCAATGACTATTCTTTACCCTCTTGTTGTACTTTGTAGTATTCTTTCACTCCACGACCTAATCTGAATTCTCACAATTTAAAAAGGCAATTAAACATCAGGTTTCAGAGGAAATGAGCATGTAAGTGAGAGGCATCATGCAAACCCGGCCCCCACTTGAAATCCACAATAAAAACAGCAACACTCTGGATCTGTTCTGTCTTCTTCCCCCAAGGTCTCTTGAGACTTTATTCTTATTAGACAATCTTACTGCTATACCCAAATGCCAGTCGTTGTCCAATCTTTGTCTTTAAGCTACCATATTCGAACACCCCCTCCCCCACTCTCACCCCAAAAAAGAGCAAATGGTTAATAACAGCTTGGGACAGAGTTGTTCTCTATTCCCCCAGGATCTTTTTTAATCCTTCCCAATTTACCACCCTGTCTGCAGAAAAAGAGGCAGAGTTTCCCCAATCCAGGATGTTCCTCCCACTCAGGCTACATCAGCTCCACCTACCCTCCCTCCTCTCCAGGAAGGAAGCAAAGCCGTCTGGCCTTGGGCAAGTGTTTTACCTGTGTAGTTTTAACTAGGTTTCCTACA
>PISX010037673.1:0-10862 GCA_004024625.1 Mellivora capensis
ACAAGGGGATAATTATTAATACCAAAGAAGTTTTGAAAGAAAATTAACTGAGCACTTTACTTATGAAAGGCTCCAAGTGGAAAAAAAGGGAGGGGCACTAAGTAAATGAATATAATGAATATTACATGAACAATAACTAAAACATGATATTTAGTTGATAGAGAAAATCTGAGTTTGTTGCCATGTTAATATATAGATGACATCAAAAATAGAGTTGGGAAGAAACTGAACTCATAAACAGGGAGGAATAAATGTGAGAATAATCTAATTTAGCACTTCTAACCCCAGCATCACTGGGGAATAAAGGCCAAAATCCTATATCTGAAATCACCCAAACACAGGGAGTAAGATGTGTGTTTGTGTTAAGAACACTTAGGGTGAAATCTACTCTCTTAACAAAACTTGAAGTGTACAATACTGAATTATTAATTGTAACTACTGTGTAGTAATGCAGATCTCTAGAACTTTTTCATCTTGCATAACTGAAACTCCTCCATACCTATTAAAAATCAGGGGCACCTGGGTGGCTCAGTTGGTTGGGTGTTTGACTTTGGCTTGTCATGATGCTGGGGCCCAAATGGAGCCCTTTGTTGGGCTCCCCACTATGCTAGGAGCCTGCTTCTCCCTGTCCCTCCCACTGCTTGTTTTCTCTCTCTCTCTCTCAAATAAATAAAACCTTTGAAAACGAAAATTGGTTAAGAGGGTAGATCTCATGTTAAATGTTTTTGAAAAAGGAAGACAGGACAAAACTTTTGGAGGGGATGGATACTTTTGTTGCCTTGATTGTGGTTTCATGAACATATGCTTATCTCCAAAATTCATCAACATTTAAACTTGATTAAATATGTACAGTTTTTTGCATATAAATTACCCCACCATAAAGCTGTTTAAGAACAACAACAGAGATATCTAAAGATTCTTCTTGAGTGAATCAATAAACCAGCAGGAAATTAAGGAATACTTTGAGCCAGGAATTAAGGAATTCTTAGAGCAGGAATTGAATGCAAGTGAAATATACATGATAATGCAATACGTGCAGTTATAAATGCACCACAGTTTTTAATAAGAATTGGGTGAAAGAGAATTTATCAGAATGTTTGTATTTTTAGGGCATAAATTTAAGAGAGTGATTAAGCAGCAGGTATTTCTGTGTGTGAATATTCACGTTTTATTCATATTCATGTATTGGACCACATCGTAGCAGATGTGATACATTGGCCCTGATGACTCTGGCGGCGCTAGATGAAATGGCATGCAATGTCGCACTAACACAGCAAAATGGCCTCGGGAAACAAAAGTCCAAAATGCACACATATTTGTCAATAATGCAATGTATTCAGAATAAAAGTAATCTGATTACACAATCATATACAGCTCAGTAAAACATAGCAATTTCAAGATGCGCAATTTGTGCAAAAATAAGGCAGCCCTGAAGGTCAGTAGCAGCTTTATTTGGTGAATGCATTAACTTGATATGCACTGTGCTCTTTTATAATAGCTTGTTACAATGAACCACAATTCTATTCCGGTTCATTATTGAAAGACAGGTTGTTTCCTTCAAAAATCACACTCCCAATAATTTTTACAGAAAATCATGTAGAACAATCAACATAATTAATGCTTCTCAAATGGGCATATTTTTAATCCAATAATCAAAATGTTTTGAGAGCCTAGCTAGCCTATTTCAAGACTAATGCCTGCATAACATCATTTTGTTCCAAACTATTTTCAATAAGAAACTTCTTACTCAAACTTGATGAATTCTCAGACCAAAATATTTTGACGCCCCTTAAAGGTCACAAAGATTTCAGAGAGCATGAGAAATTTATGTTTACTTGGGATGTATGTAAATCAAATAATAATGAACTAGGTCAACATCTTGTCAAATAGGCAAGAGGAATATTCAAATGATATGCATTTACCCACCCACCACCATGTGAAATACGACGTGGCCAACACTGATCTGTTACAGATAATTGTATATACTTGTTTTAATAGAGAGTATTTGTAGATATTTTCACATGTTTTTGCCATATAGAAACCATCAGTATATGACTTTATACAACACAAGCATGGGATGGTTATAACCTGCTGAAGAAAAACATTCTCTTTTGTCACAATGAAAGGTGAGAGCTAAGGACTACAACTCCCTTTGAATGAATTCATCTGTACAAAGAATATGTGCCTTCAGAGAAATAAAAAGGTGTATCTACAATATTTAAGTTGCTGAATAAATTAATATTTACTAAATATACCCATATATAGGCAGTATGCAATACATATGCTTTCTTTTAATCTTGGCCTGAAATTTCTTTTTAATTTAATTTTATTTTTTCAGTGTTCCAAGATTCATTGTTCATGTACCACACCCAGTGCTCCACGCAATACATGCTGTCCTTAATACCCACTTTGTCTCTCAGAGTCCACAGTCTGTCATGGTTCATCTCCTACTCTGATTTCCCCCAACTCACTTCTCCTCTCCTTCACCCAATGTCCTCTGTGTTATTCCTTATGTTCCACAAGTAAGTGAAACCAAATGATTATTGACTCTCTCTGCTTAACTTATTTCACTCAGCATTGCCGCCTCCTGACTGCGCAGGGAAGAAGAATGAGGCACAAACAAGTCACCTGCAAGAGGATGGGAGCAGGGGACCACAGGAGAAAAGACTGTCGCACCAAACACCTCCTCAGTCTCATACTTATTAGAAAGTGAGTAATAACCAACAAAGAAGCTAAAGTAGATTACACATTGACCATGAGTCTTGTAGATACGTAAGAGGAAAGGCAAAATATGCCTGGTTACGTAGTACATGACCTATAGTGAGCAAGTTCAAATGAAAGGATTGTCTGACTAACTGCTGATGCTCTCCAGAGAAGGGGAGATAATGGAAAAATGAAGCAGACAGCATACTGCCCTGAGCAGGCCAGATGTTCCCAGCTGCTCGGCTTCAAGGACATCGTCCTCTCCCCCAGAGGCCTATTGCCAGTACATGTTTTCCTTAAGGCTGTATCTAAGCATGCTTAGTAACTAATATAATCTCTCATAGGTTATATTTTAAGCAGTATGTTGTTCTGAGGGACAGTTACAAGCATAATCTCCTCCAGTCCAGTCCATGTTGATACAAAAGTCGGTTACTCATCCTTTCTGATGGAGGCAAAATATTCCATAATATATATGGACCATATCTTCTTTATCCATTCATCTGTTGAAGGGCATCTTGGCTCTTTCCACAGTTCGGTGATTGTGGCCATTGCTTCTATGAACATTGGAGTACAGAAGGCCCTTCTGGTCACTATGTCTGTATCTTTGGGGTAAATACTCAGTAGTGCATTTTCAGGGTCATAGGGTAGCTCCATTATTAATTTCTTAAGGAAACTGTTTTCTAAAGTGGCTGCACCAACTTGCATTCCTACCAATAGTGTAAGAGGGCTCCCCTTTCTCCACATCCTCTCCAACACTTGTTGTTTCTTGTCTTATTAATTTTGGCCATTCTAACTGGTGTAAGGTAATATCTCAATGTGGTTTTGATTTGAATCTCCCTGAAGGCTAATGATGATGAACATTTTTTCATGCGCCTGTTAGTCATTTGTATGTCTTCATTGGAGAAGTGTCTGTTCATGTCTTCTGCCCATTTTTTGATGTGATTATCTCTTTTGTATGTGTTGAGTTAGAGGAGTTGTTTCTAGATCTTGGATATCAGCCCTTTGTCTGTAGTGTCATTTGCGAATATCTTCTCCCATTCGCTGGGTTTCCTCCTTGTTTTGTTGACTGTTTCCTTTGCTGCGCAGAAGCTTTTGATCATGACGAAGTCCCAAAAGTTCATTTTCGCTTTTGTTTCCTTTGCCTTTGGGGACATGATTTGAAAGAATTTGCTGTAGCTGATATCGAAGAGGTTACTGCCTATGTTCTCCTCTAGGATTTTGATAGATTCCTGCCTCCCATTGAGGTCTTTTATCCATTTTGAGTTTATCTTTGTGTATGGTATAAGAGAATGGTCAAGTTTCATTCTTCTATATATATGTTTGAAATATTTTAAACACATATGTACCTTCACCATTTTAAGAAACTAAGATCTATCCATTAAAGAGCTAATTAAGCCATCCAACATTTTATGGTCTCTAATATGTATATTTGAAAACTGAGAGAAGAAATCCAATTATACAAGAATGTAGAATTGTATTAAATAAGTTGCTCAAATATACTATTTTAATTGTATTAAAAATATGTTGGAAAATTTCAATAAAACAAGTGATAACTATAAGCTTCTGATGAGGGCACATATGAATATCTTCTTATTTTGCTATCTTTAACTTACCAAAGGACAAAAGAAAACTCAGGTATAACTTAATGGAATACAAAACAAAAGTAATAAATTTGAGCAATGGAATAATTACAAATTTTTCTGATTTAGCAAAGCACCCATTAAAGTTTTTTATTTTATTCATTAAGAAGTATATTTAGAGGAAAAGAAATGAACAGTTTCTTGGATTCTTAGAATATTTTTATTATATTTATGTGCACATATTTTTATTTTCAGAAATTGTGAAGAATAAAGTATGGCTTAAAAAATACAAGAACTGGTGTAATATGTTGTAAGAAAGGTATATTGCATATTGGATTTTCCAAAGATGGCCACAACTGTAATCTCCTGTGCTATGTGCTCTTCTTCAACGTGACCTTGCCCTGCTCATCAACTTGTGGAGTCTTTCCCTTCCTCATGAATCTGGGATGGCCATTGTGACAATTTTTGTTGCTGTTGTAGTATAGTTGACTCACAATGTTACATTAGTTTCAGGTGTACAACATGGTGCTTCAACAACTCTCTATATAATACTATGCTCACCATAAGCATAGTTACCATCTTTCACCATACAAAGCTATTATAATACCATTTACTATATTCCCAATCCAGTACCTTTCATCCCTGTGACTTACTCATTCCATAACTGGGAGCCTCTACCTCCCACTCCCCTTCACCCATTTTTGCCCATTCCCCCACCCCTCCCCAAGTTTGTTCTCTATATTTGTAAATCTGATTCTCCTTTTTATTTAACTCATTTGTTTTCAGATTCCAGATATAAATGAAATCCTATGGTATTTGGTATTTGTCTGTCTGACTTATTTCACTTAAACCCTCTAGGTCCATCCATGTTGTCACAAATGGCAAAATCTCATCCTTTTTATGGCTGAGTAATCTCTTGGATTTTTTAATAATCCAGTTAATGAAGAGGAATGAGACTTTTCTAGAAAATATTAACATTGTGACCAACTGATTAATGAATGTGGTCAACTCAAAAAGTATCTAAGATTCCACTTCATGAGAAAATGTAGAAGGTACTGAAATCTTACATCTCATATACATTAAATAAATTGAAAGCTGTTTTCCCAAATTCTATAACTATTAACAAAATGTACAAGATTACTTTGTTATAAATCAACATTTAAATATTTAATATAAATTCTTATAAATCAAATATTTAAATGTTTGTAATTTAATGAACATTATTTTTCAGAAGTATATGATGTTTGAGACATCTGTATGCATTTCAAAATTTATAATTTGTTTTGATTTCATTCTCATTTGAGTGAAAAACTCACTGTAGAGCCTAAATTTGTGTTCACAATCTTATTTCTTATTCTTAAAAGAGGGTCAGAATTCCCCACTCTCAACAATGGATGATCACCCAGACAAAAAATCAATAATGAAACTGCATATTTGAACAAAACTTTAGACCAAACTGTCCTAACAGACATATACCAAACATTCAATCCAACAGCAGAAGAATACACATTGTTCTCAAGCACACACAGAACATTTTCTAGGCTAGATCATATTTAGGTTAAAAACAAATCTCTACAAATTCAAGAAGATTATAAATGAAAAAAATTCCCAGGATCATAACTAAAAAAGGAAAGATGAATATGATTTTAGAAGAAAACTAGGAGATTATTACATCAAGGCGGAGAAGGGAAACAAATATAAAACACTACCAACTACAAAGTATTAATACATTTAAAGGCATTAAAATTCTGTTCATGAGGAGATATCATAAAGACAATGAAGAGATAAGCTACATATTGGGAGAAGATATTTGCAAAATACTCAGTAAAATGGGCAAAACATAACTTTTTTTTATTCTTACAAATAAGGAGACACACATTTTAATAACAAAACATTAAATGTTGGGAAAAAATCAAATCTTGAGATTTGGAACAATAGGAACTCTAATTCTCAATTGGTGCAAATGTACTTTTGTTTGACCTTTGGGGGGAACAGTACGGTATTACCTAATGTTACTGAACATATATTTACCCTCCAGATCTCTTAGTTCCATGCACCTGATTCTAGCCATGGCTGCACAGAAGTATCTCTCAACTGACTTTGGTGATAACACTGTCATTAATTTCAGTCAGACAGTTGTTCAGACCACAGACCCTCACTGTCCATTTTTAGTTGGGTTGAGTAGAAGCAAGTAGGATTATGGTTTCCATCTTGATTTTTTTTTTTAAGTCTACTGATTATACTTTGGAGCACTTAAACCTCTCAGACTATTTTGTGTTCACAATTTGGGAGTTTAAATAAAAGAAAATCAGCACTAATTAATAGTAAAAACATAAAAAGAGCATAGAATTTATAAGGAGGCCAGATGATGCACATTCTAAAATCAGAAGTAAGCAGAAAAACTGTTTTACTGATGTGGGCCAATGTCAGTAAAATGTGTTACAGCTGTGAATTCACTGAAACAGGTGGATTATTTTTTGTATGGCATAATTTTTAGCTTCTTTAGATTTGATCAGCTCATATGCAGCTTTTTATGTTTTTAAGTGTTTTTAAGTGTATTAATTTAGGCTGGGAGAAAAATCAAGCAACTAAATATATTTTTAAGTAGGTACTTTAAAACTGTAAGAAGTGGGCATTCCTTCAATATCAACATTTTGTCTCAGAAATATTAATTCTTCTTTTTCTTCTTATCTTATTCCACATAAATTCAATTTTTAAAAGAAGTGAATAATGGCAAAAGAGAGAAAATATGGAATTTCTGACCACCTTAACATTTGATAGTTCCAGGTTCAGAATAAACTAATTTCTGTTTCAATTTCACTGTTCAGTGCCCTCCAGAGCCCTTCTCTTCTCTTTCTACTCTTTCTCCCTCTTTTGGTTTGTTGTGCTTCAAGAGTACAAAGTCAAAAAAATAAAAGCTATAACTCGTTTCTTTCTTCTCTTCACCCTTCACATCTAATTTCTCACAAGACACCACCTACGTATTTCTCAAGTTTGTCTTTTTAACTTCCATCATTGACAAGCCATTGTCTGAACTATGGAAAGAGCCTATGAATTTGTCTGCTTAAATCTGGTTTGTTCCCATCAAATTCATACAAAACATTGCCACTCAACTGATCTTTTCAAATGCAAAAAAATAATGTTATTCTCCTAATTAAAATGTCTGTTGGCGTCTCATGATCTACAGCATAAAGTGTGAGTGCTTAATCATCACATTCATCACCTGGTCCCTGCTTGTATGTTCAGCCTGTCTCGAGCCATTCTCTGCCTCAAAATGTACACATAAGTAATTCCATAAATTTTCTTCCCTTCTTCTCCCAATCACTATCCGTCACATTCTTCAAAAGAAGCTCAGCTCACAGACCTGTACCCCTGGGGCTAATTATACATTATATGTTAATTAAAAAAAAAAAAAAGAAGAAGAAGGAGCAGCTCAGCTACCACTCTACTAGGGGTTTTTTTCTGTCCAGCCTGTCTCCTCAAGCTGCTCCTATAACCCATCCTTGTGTCATCACACATTTCTGTCCTTGTTTATCTTTTGCAGGTGGCATCAGTTCCAAGGAGAACAGCTGTCAGCAGATATTGTTAAATATTATCGATTTTTGCCCCTAAGCATTCCCCAATACCTAGAGGGTCATTTGTCATTCGTCGCCTCAGGAAAGAAATTTAGAGCAGAGAAAAGGCTCATGAGTTCCAAAATTCAGATCTGAGCCCTTGAAGGGACTCCATAGATAGAAATATAACCTCCTGTATCAGAGCAAGCATTACTGCCAGTAAAGTGATAAAGTAGGGGGAAAAGTAAGAGAACCTGATACAGCCAGACTCAAAGCTGTTAAACCCAAGGAGAAAGGTGCAAAAGAATATACAAATAACTTTGTGTGATCTGATTGCAAATGGGATCTATGGCCCCTGCTCCACGACCCCCAAGTAGGGTCCTAGGAGATGTTAGGACTCAAGACAAAAATGGGAAAGCATGGAAAAAGCACAGCTGCAACATGCATGAACCAATTATCAATGCCCAAAGGAGGGAATGGACATGTCAGCAAATGTCAGCAAGGACTGAAATTGACTAAGATGTTTTAGAATCAAATGCAAGCCTGAGATAAAGGGGAGAAAACTGTGAACTGACGTGAAGAACTTGAAATGTGAAATAGAGTATAGAAAACTAAAGTTGCATTTCCTGTGCACACAACTTTGTGGACAGAAGTGTATAACTGCTAAAGGCCAGACTTCGGGGTGGGAGAGTAGTGAGAACTGAGTATCAGGTGCTTTTGTTAGCACCCCTACAAAAGTGCCCTAGAGGGTAGCTAGGGTTAGCACTGAAAGGCCCTCTGGAAATCTGCATGCCCCACACTATAGAACACACAGCAGCTGATAACTTTTGCCATTTTGTTCTCCCGCAATCTTTACTTTCCACATGCCACAAAGAGATTTAGCTGATTCATTTTCATTACTGTTAATCTGATAAGTGAAAAGTGGTTATTGTTATTTTGACTATTTTTAAATTAAAAATGAAATTGAAGCTTTTAAAAATATTGTTTGCCTATTTTCATTTTATCTGACTTTGTACAATACCTTACAATATAATTTGGCCACTGTTTCTATTAGTTTGTTTTTACCCAATGATACATAAGCCCATTATATATCAAAATTTTTTGGTTTCTTGTATGGGACAAGTAGTTTTATCCAAAGAGGCTTCATTTTTCCTTATTTTGACATTGACATTATTCAGGCTTGTTTTTGTTTTGTTTTGTTTTGTTTTGGTCATAATGAAGAGGTTAAATTCAGGAATCATCTTATTTTGGACTTCTTGGTTTTATAGCATAAGTAAAAAAGATGCTCTCTCATTCAAAATATTAATGTATGTATTTTTCTCAGACTTATATGTTTTAAATTTTATATTACATCTTAAATGTATTGTGATATAAGGAATAAGTATAGACCCAGATTCCTTTTCTTTCTTATTTTTGGCCTTCATGACATATTTGACTGTGTTTGCTCTTCTCTACTTTGTTAGTCCCTCTCCCCTCACCCTCTATAACTAGCCACTTATTTTTATTCTTCAGAAGAACTTTGGAATGATTTTGTGAAGTTTCACTCCCCACTCTAAAAAGTCTTGGTATTTTTATTGGGTCTACATCTCATCTATAGATCCTTTGAAGGAAAATCCATATACTCAAAATATGGAGGCTTCAAGAATGAGGTGGTTTCTTTATTCAAATCTTCTTATAAGTGTATTGGTTTATTTCAAAAACTTTATTTACATAGGTGTTCTACATATTTCTTGCTACACTCATCACTAAGCATGTTATTGATCATATTCTTTTTTTTTGTTTTAATTTTTTTTATTTTTTCTATTTTTTTTATTTATTTCATTTCTTTTCAGCATAACAGAATTCATAGTTTTACACCACACCCAGTGCTCCATGCAATGCGTGCCCTCCATAATACCCACCCCCTGGCGCCCCCAACCTCCCATCCCTGCCCCTTCAAAACCCTCAGGTTGTTTTTCAGAGTCCATAGTCTCTCATGGTTCATCTCCCCCCCAATTTCCCTCCACTCCCTTCTCTCCATCTCCCCATGTCCTCCGTGTTATTTGTTACGCTCCGCAAATAAGTGAAACCATATGATAATTGACTCTCTCTGCTTGACTTATTTCACTCAGCATAATCTCTTCCAGTCCCGTCCATGTTGCTACAAAAGTTGGGTATTCATCCTTTCTGATGGAGTCATAATACTCTATAGTGTATATGGACCACATCTTCCTTATCCATTCGTCCATTCAAGGGCATCTTGGTTCTTTCCACAGTTTGGCGACTGTGGCCATTGCTGCTATAAACATTGGGGTACAGATGGCCCTTCTTTTCACCACATCTGCATCTTTGGGGTAAATACCCAATAGCGCAATTGCAGGGTAATAGGGAAGCTCTATTTTTAACTTTTTGAAGAATCTCCACACTGTTCTCCAGAGTGGCTGCACCAACTTGCCTTCCCACCAACAGTGTAAGAGGGTTCCCCATTCTCCACATCCTCTCCAACATACCTTGTTTCCTGTCTTGCTAATTTTGGCCATTCTAACTGGTGTGAGGTGGTATCTCAATGTGGTTTTGATTTGAATCTTCCTGATGGCTAGTGATGATGAACATTTTTTGATGTGTCTGATAGCCATTTGTATGTCTTCATTGGAGAAGTGTCTGTTCATATCTTCTGCCCATTTTTTGATATGATTATCTGTTTTGGGTGTGTTGAGTTTGAGAAGTTCTTTATAGATCCTGGATATCAACCTTTTGTCTGTACTGTCATTTGCAAATATCTTCTCCCATTCCGTGGGTTGCCTCTTTGTTTTGTTGACTGTCTCCTTTGCTGTGCAGAAGCTTTTAATCTTGATGAAGTCCCAAAACTTCATTTTTGCTTTTGTTTCCTTTGCCTTTGGTGACATATCTTGAAAGAAGTTGCTGTGGCTGATATCAAAGAGGTTACTGCCTATGTTCTCCTCTAGGATTCTGATGGATTCCTGTCTCACATTGAGGTCCTTTATCCATTTCGAGTTTATCTTTGTGTACGGTGTAAGAGAATGGT
>PISX010037674.1:0-10854 GCA_004024625.1 Mellivora capensis
TCCTTCCACAGACGAATGGATAAGGAAGATGTGTTCCATATACACTATGGAGTATTGTGCCTCCATCAGAAAGGATGAATACCCAACTTTTATATCAACATGGATGGGACTGGAAGAGATTATGCTGAGTGAAATAAGTCAAGCAGAGAGAGTCAGTTATCATATGGTTTCACTTATTTGTGGAGCATAACAAATAACACGGAGGACATAGGGAGATGGAGAGGAGAAGGGAGTTGAGGGAAATTGGGGGGGAGATGAACCATGAGAGACTATGGACTCTGAAAAACCACCTGAGGGTTTTGAAGGAGCTGGGGGTGGGAGGTTGGGGGAGCCAGGTGGTGGGTATTATGGAGGGCACGCATTGCATGGAGCACTGGGTGTGGTGTAAAACTATGAATTCTGTTACGCTGAAAAGAAATGAAATAAAAAAAAAAAAAAGAATGTTGTGCTAAAGATCTGAAAAGGCAACAAAAGAAACAGAAATGGCCAGTAAATATATGAAAACATATTCCATCTCCATTATAACTATGAAAAATGAGAAATTAATTTTACCTACAAAATTTGCAAATAATAATAGCAAAATGTGCATGACATTGTTCTAAGTACTTTGTGTATTGCTTATTATTTATAACAACCCTATGAGCTAATAGGGTTATTGTTAGATAATATTATTATCTTCATGTTATGAAGGAAAAAAAGAAGCCATAAATTTAGCAAGGATATACATAAATGCCCATCCTCATATACTACAGTTTGGGGGCTAATTTGGCGAATTTTGTTTTAAAACAAGCATATCTTTTAATGCAAGAATTGTCTTTGTAGAAAGTTGTCCTTAAAAAGATAAAAGAAACAAAGTGTTAACAGGTATTACCTCTGTGTAATTAAGATGTATCTTAAGCTCTTTTGTATATTCTTCATATTTCTATTTTCCAATTTTTTAAAATTTCTAACATATAGCCTGTGAATAGTATCCCTTTGTTTGGCAGTGCACAACTTGACAGCTCTGATGATTTCTAAAAAGCAGATGAGAATTTCTGGCTGTAGATAATTGACAATTTTCCTTGTGTTACTGAGAAATCAGATATGGCAGATGGGAAGCTTGGTGGGGGTGGGCAGAGGTAAGCTTTATGATATAACACTCTGTCTCCCTTTTAAAGGAGTCATGGCCACATAAAAATTATTTGATACTATTTTTATTCATCCCAAGTAAGTATCTGGTAAATATTTTTATCAGTTTTTAGGTGGAAAAATTGAAGCACATAGTGTTTGCCTTATCTAGTACTCAAAAACTGAGCTTAAAGTCAAAGCTGTGGCCAATTTCCAGCAGCAGTCTGTGCCTCACAGCATATGGTATCATACATACCTTTTTTCAACTTATTTCCTTACTTTTATTTTCTCTTTGATTTTTCCATTGATTTATTTCAAATTTATTTTATGATACCATTTTGTATGCATCTTTATAGACCTTCTTAAATCTTTTCTTAGAATACAGCACAGTATAGACAAAAATGCATTATTTTAATTTAAATTCAATTAGCCAAGATATAGTACATCATTAGTTTTTGATAGAATATTCATTTTTTAAAACTTCAATTCAATACTTATTAGTGAAACTGTGGAGAAAACAGAGAAACTATTTTTTTAGACACCTAGCATTTTAAAACCAGGAATAAAATTAAAATGTAAACTAGTTATATTAAGATAAAATGACATAACACAATAAAAAAATTTAAAAAATGATAATCTAACTATAAAAAAGATAAAATAAAAACTAGTATAAATGACTTTTAGATAAATATAAAGTGAATTTTTTAAGTGATCAAGTAGCAAAGAAAGGTGAATTGTGTCATATTTCATGTGCCATTCTGTTGTAAACCCACTTAAAATCTGGGTTCCTAGGGTTGCCCCTTTCTTTTAATGGCTACACTTTGGAGACAGGTGATGGTAGGCTGAATCTCCATGGCTAAGTGTTTGATTTATTATTAGTTTTGATTTGAGAATATTCTGTGTATGCAGTCAAAAAAGGAACAAATGAAACAATGACATTTGGGAAGCAGTAAAATCTGAGGGTAAGAGTTCAGAAGAAATTAAATATACCCTGTCTGCTACTAAAAAAACAAAAAATTAAAAGCCCAAATGCACTTAGAAAAGTTCAAAAAGTAGAGTTTCACATGTCTGAAGAGGAAATAAATCATTTTATTCAATATGGCCTCCATCAGGTGGCCTAGGATATCATATATAGTTTTACACTTACCAAAGAGAAACATCAATACCGTGGCTAGAATTCAAAGGCACCCAAAGAAATCAACCAGATGATAAAAGGATAAGAGGATTGAGTCTATGAAGAGAGATTAGAGAAAATTAATGTGTTCAACAAAGAATGAAAAGGAAAAAGTGCCACAAATGTAAAGTTGGAGCCTCCAACAGGAGCAAGAAGCTAACGGGGACTGACTTGTCCAGTAGGCTCAGTAGGCAGAGTGCCCACGGCCCAAGATACTTTTAGAGGCCCACAAAAATGTTTAACTTCTCTCAAAAATCGGAAGAAAAAATGAATATTATCATAATAAATATATAAAAATGGATCAAGCCTGGGCTGTATTCATCTTTTTGCCAACTTATTCATAAAACATAATTTTCAATCTGTTTTTATGGAGGAAGGAGCCATCAAGGGCAAAAGTGCCAGTGCCCACGAAAGTCAGAATGTGGCCCCGGCAAACTTTAGACAAAATACTGGATCAAAATAATCTCCATGAAAGGTTGTTAAGCGTTAAGCGCAGATGATTTGGCGGGCTCGCAAAGAGAGACCCTGAGTTGAGGTTAGGAGGAAGAGACTCACTTTCTGATCTGTGAAATTCCAATTGCCTTGTCTCGAGGTCTTCCATTGTGTGAAACACTCATATAATTAATGCTCATGATAATGTTCTGAGGTAGGATTCGTTATCCCTCATCAACAGATGAGAACATTGGAACTCAAAGATGACATAACTCAGTAATACTAGAGATGGAGCCAGTCAGACCTGAAGCTGTGACTCTAAGTGGCTGTGACTCTTTTTCTTGCCTGGTTAACATGGTGTCACAACACAAAACTGGAAAATCAGGCAGGTGTAATTTCCACCCACCCCACACTACGCTAACCCCCACTCCTCATCACTCCATCAAGTCCCTTCTTAGATTCATAATCCAATACTTCCTTCATTTGGTTAGTTACATTTTTGACAGTTAGTTATGCCATAACCCATGCATCTGCCAGTTCAAATTCTTCTTGGTATGGCTTGTTACAAGAAAAGAGGGTCTTTGAATATGTTATTTTACTACATGAATCTGCTTCTTTTAAAGGTTTGGATCCCATTGATATGAACTTATGTGACATACAATTTTCTAAAAAAAAAAAAAAAGAAAGAAAAAGAAAAAACAAAAATGAATGTACCTTGGGGAGTGGAACAGAGAATTGATGTTAGGTGATCAAAGGTCATTTTCAAAACAGGGATATCTTTTTAAAACCAGGTCTTCTAGCTAGGCCAAAACATATGTGGCAATTTTTGCTTTGAAATCAGAATTTTTTAGAATTTATTCTAGGAGAAAGATCTCCAGGGAATTGATAGATATGTTTGTGGATTGGCACATTCTTTGGTATTTCTTACTGTGTAGTTGTAGGCTTTTGGACTTTCTGAATCACAGGGAGTGACTTTTATTAAGAGAAATGGAGAAATTTTTATTCTACAGAATTCTTCTTAACAAGAATGTTGTATATTTTTAGGGAAAAAAAGAACCCACTTGGATGAACTTCCTAGTATGAAAAATGAGATCCTAATGGGCCAATAAATTGCCTTATAAAGCAAATGGATCTTGTTACCTGGGGGGCCCTTTGCCTAAATGCCATGCTGTGTTTGAGTGTACCATGTTGAGCATGGAAGATGGGCAGAGTTGAAAGGCTCTGTACAGAAGATGGGAAAGTAATTTGAAATTTCCAGAAGATCCAGAAGGAGGGTAGAAAATCCAGCCAGGGGACGCCTGGGTGGCTCAGTTGGTTAAGCAGCTGCCTTCGGCTCAGGTCATGATCCCAGCGTCCTAGGATCGAGTCCCACATCAGGCTCCTTGCTCGGCAGGGAGCCTGCTTCTCCCTCTGCCTCTGCCTGCCACTCTGTCTGCCTGTGCTCGCTCTCTCTCTCTCTGACAAATAAATAAATAAAATCTTTAAAAAAAAAAAAAAAGAAAATCCAGCCAGGATGCTTAGAAGGGGCACGTATATCTAAGAAAAGAGCTTAGGAGAACGATTTATATTAATTTTTAAGTTGCTTGCTATGGAGTTTGCAAAGCAAACCTTTCCCTCAGAGTCTTCAATATAGTCCATATATCTCAATAATGCTTTTGAGAGGGTGGATTCTTTTCAAGGAATTCCAAAAGGTGCTGAGTTATGAATCAGGGTTGGCCTAAGGAAACCCAGAGACCGCAGACCTGGAGGCAGGAACTGGGGCTAAGGGCAGAAACATCTGGGTTCCATTTAAGTTTTGCTCCAAAGTCAATACCACATGCTGGGAAAAGCAAAAGCATCTACTTCCCTGCCCAGCACTGCATATAGAAGGAAATTAGTGTTTCTGACGGGAGAATTGCTTAAAACTTCAGGATACTTCTTTCTCTAATATTCAAAGAATGAAAAATCAAAATATATTACAGATATTAATTTCCCATTAGTGTTTTTATTTTTAATCATCAGAATCATAGAAATGCTGTTAGTATCACTTCATTTTTTTTACTGCAAATATTTTTACTAAAGTTTACAAAAAGTTTACTAAAGTTTTACAAAAAGTTTAATTCAATGACTTAAAATCAATATTGGTCAATACTGATTTTTACCAGTAATCCTTATTGTCATTAATTATAATAATGAAGATGAGAAGCATCATCTTACTATTAATCTTTTGGGGCAGTGACTACTCTCAATGCAATACTGATATGACTGGGACAGACTATATAATAATTTTCCTTTAAGTGATTGAGTTACATTCCTTGCTGTGGTGCACAAATGTTTCCCACACTTGCTTCTATTATTTGGCAGTGTACTTAAAAAAAAAAATGCTGTTGTTTAAGCAATCCAATTTGTGGTGCTCTGTTACGACAGCCTAGCCAACTAATATTGTTAAGTATTTAGAACACCTAGATTCATCCAGATAAATAGTTGATTTTTTAAAAAATTGATGTACAATTAGCATAAAATGTTATATTAGTTGCAGGTGTAGAACATTGACTCGAAGGTTCTGTACATTACTCAGTGACCACTACCAGATGTGTTCTGTCTATACCAACTGTTTCAAGAACCAAAGTTGTTTATTTAGTCCTTTATGTTTTCTTTAGGAATTCAGCAGATTGGTATGGGAGTATTGGTAAGACCATCTGAATAGGTTTGTGCAGGCAAAGTAAACAATTCATAGAGACAAGTAATCTTGGTTAATTCCTGTGTCCCCAGTCCCTTCTTTTCCTTCATGTAGCTGGTCTTTATGAGAATTACTTCAGATTTTCACTTCCTTTAGTTTACAAAGCAGTCAAGAAGATAGTTGAGTTTTGGCGTGGGATCTCTGGAGCTTTGTTTGCTTTCCTGCAATGACCTGGAACCACTGGGTCACATCTAATTAATATGTTGTTGGCAGGACACACTGAACAGAAGTTGTCAAAACCAAATAATTAGAGTTTAGATTCAAGGTTGAATTACATGTGCTACTTCCAAGAGTTATCACAAATAGTATGTAACTGCTTCAAGCCTACAAGGTCTAAGGCTATTAAAACACACACACACACACACACACACACACACACACACTGCATTAATGAATTTTTATTTTATTTTATTTTTAAAAACATTTTATTTATTTATTCATTTATTTTCCAGAGAAGAGCAAGAGAGTGAGTGCACAAGCAGGGGGAGCAGCAGGCAGAGGGAGAAGCAGACATCCCACTGAGAAAGAAGCCCTATATGGGGCTTGATCCCAGGATCCCAGGATCATGACCTGAGCTGGAGGCAGAGCCCAACCAACTGAGCCACCCAGGCATTCCTCATTAGTGGATTAAAAAAAAAAATCATAGAATACGTTGCCAACAAGTATTTTTAAGTGGAATTACTTTTAATATTGTCAAGTAACAAATATTTGATATTTTATAAATTTGACACCTCTTGCCTTAAAAACCAAGAGAGGTGTGAGTTGCAATATTTTTCTTAATCATTTTGACTCAAAAGTTTTGATAAGAAAAGTGAACTTCGGGCCTACCTTCTTCAAACTGACTGTCGACATTAATGAAGCTCACTGCGTAAGCTGGGCTTTTTCACTTATCCAATGTAAACATACTCCTTGCCCTGTATCTTTGCAAATTTTACACTATATTTGCCAACCATAAAATCTCTGCAAACATTGGACACGATCGCCTCTCGCTACCTGTAACAATGTTTATAAATGTATTTATTCAGATAAGATGGCCAAGTACATTTAAAAAATATTTCTTAAAAGGGATCTCAAAAATGTTTTTTTGCAACCTGAAATCTTCATTCCTTGTTCTTCTTTCCATTGTTAATGCCAATGGCTAGATTTATGCAAGAATGATGAATCGCAGGTCTGAGTCTGTTAGAAATGTAATTTTTATTGTTAAAGTTCATTTCTTCAGAGTACTTTCATAAGATACATGAATGTAACTGAGGCAAAAGGGGTTTTTGTTGTTGTTGTTTTGTTTTTTTAGCATCCTGAACTTTTTGATTCACATATGACTTTCATAGAGTCAATGTGATCATTTTATTTTCACTTTCTTCTCTGCCCACTACCGGGGCAGTGAATGAGTTCTAAATTTCTTTTAAATTCTAAATCCCTTCCATTTGCTTAAGGCTCACTTGAAATAATTTTGCTCTTGACTCTATGGTGCTAACTCCTTCTGACCATGATCTGTTCATTAGTGGAGCTGATTTGGACTCTGTTCTAAGACAATCCCATAAGATTTTACCAGCAGACGAAATCTAGTTCTTCCAACTTGCCTTATCCTTGGCCCTTACCTATTTGGAGATCTGAAGCCGGGGACCAGTCCCATGTGATTTCTGAGTTGTCCCTCAACCATGTTCTTGTGAGCAATGCTCTATCCAGACCTCTTCCCTGCACAGAGTGGGTGCCCCCCTCTCATGCCAACATGGTTTGCCATGTGGACCCCAGTCCTGCTCCCGCTTCCTTAACATAGTCACTGAGGAGGGCTTGGTGAGGATTGAGGCGGACGTGTTTGATATTCTACTGAGAGCCAAGTGCAGCAGATTATAGACCTTGCCTTTGATTCAGATAATAACTTCCTTAATCCAGAATCAAGTCATTTGATTCTTCCTCTGTTTTTCCTCATGATGAAATAAACAACTCTGGTATGCAGTTCAAGGGCTTAGAAGTTGTAAGAAGGATATTTTGGCACTGTGAAATTCTGAATTATAAAAAGAGAAGTACAAATAAAAAATGCAAAAGTCTAAACTATTATTTAATATCTTTAATAAATACCAACAACTTTTAGGAACTTGGCAATTGCCAACAAATGACCATGGCAGATGGTTTTATAATTTGGTTAGTCACTTTTATTAATGTTCATCGTTGACAGCTAATCTGGTTATTAATTTTAACTTTGCTGCCACATGTGTATTTATATATTCTTTAATTCATGACTACATGACTGTGATTTTCATATTCATATGCAATATTATTAAAAGCCAAAAAAATCAAACTCAGAAGCAATCAGGCTGATCTACTTAGCTCTAAACAATGGTTTTAGCAATTATTATAAACTATTTCTCTTTAATTAAACCATAGATCGTCACAGGAGACTACTCATGAGATTCATTGAAGCAGATAGTTCCATTACATTAGTATAGAAATAGGAACAGGGAAAGGGGACAAAAGTCCCAATCAACATATGCGTATAGAGACACTGCAGAATTTTTGTATGTATTTTTGTTCAGTAATAGATTTTGAAGATTATTTACAAACCAGAAGTTGTTTTCCTTTTAAAAGCCTTTATTTGCAAAAGATGAATGGTGTGAATTGTTTCAAGTCGTGAAATAGTATGTCATATTTTTCTTTAAAAATAGGATCCCTTAACCAAGAAATTGGCGCTAATTAGATTCCCAGCTTGGCCTCCCCTTACTTTTTGGTTTCTGTCTTCTGAATATTTTCTGACTTGCTTTTTTTAAAAGATTTTATTTATTTATTTGACAGAGAGCGATCACAAGTAGGCAGAGAGGCAGGCAGAGAGAGGGGGGTAAGCAATCTCCCCACTGAGCAGAGAGGCAATGCGGGGCTCGATTCCAGGACCCTGGGATCATGACCTGAGCCAAAGGCAGAGGCTTTAAACCATTGAGCCACCCAGGCACCCCTCCTCCCTTCTTTCTTTCCATCTTTCCTTTCTACCCTTTTCCCTTCCATTCTTCCTGTGGCAAATACTGAGAACAAAATGTCTATCTCGCACTGTATTAGGTACTGGAGATAAAAATGAGCAAAACATTGGCCTCTACTTTCATAGAGTTTATAATCCTGTGAAGGATATAGAGAAGAACAAATGATCTCACAAATAAATATAAAATTGCACCTGTGACAAGTCCTAAGAAAAGGTATACAGTCTTATGAACCTAGAATAGGAGGATTTGAGCTAATTGGGAGATCAAAAATGCTTCTCTTGAGCAGGATGCTGAAGGAAAGATAGAGCTAATAGGGTGACAAGAAGATGGAAAATCGTCTCAGGCACAGAAACAAGCATATTCGGTGGGGGTGGGTAGGAAAGACCCTTATGAAGGTGTGAGGGATGGAAAGGACTCCAATACGAATGGAGCAAACAAAGGGGAAGCCTGAAGGAAGTGAGGTCAGCCGGGAAGTAGAAGTTGCCAGATCACGCAGGATCTTCAAGGTCCTATTTTATCTTGAGCCAACACAACAAATGGGAAACCATGAGGAGTTTTAAACAGGAAGGAGATGACATTTTAATTTCAAAAGATTACCATGAAGCATGGATTGAGAAGACACCAGAGTATATGCACATGAATCAGTAAAAAGACTATTGCAGGAGCTTGGGGAACAGATAAGGGCAAAGTAGCCTGGTGTACCTGGCAAGGAAACAATGGAATTGAAAAGTATTTAGAAGGAAAATTGGTATAGCTTGATAATGGATTATATAAGGTGGGGAAGGGGAGAATTAGATAAAGGTGAGGGATTCATGGACTGACAGCTTCTCTCTCATGTGACTGAGGGGCGCTGTGCCATTCAGTGAGGTGGGAAACACTGGAAGAGGGCCAGATTTAGGAGGAAAGATTATGAGTACAGTTTTGTAAGAAGAGTCATTGAAAATTGTGCAAGGAAATATCAGGTAGAAAGTTTGATCATGTGTGTCTGGAGCTCGGAAGAGTGTTCCCAGGGGGTGATATAAATTTGTAACTCTTCTGCATCTAGATGGTAATTGAATCCATATGGAAGAACATCAGATAGCAAGAGGAAAAGCCAGAGAACCGAACCTAGAGAAACTCAATAGTTAATAGCCCCTGGGAAGAAAACAAAGAAAGACAAACAAAGAAAGAAAACAAGAAAGACAGAGAAAGGAGCAGCTAGCAAGGTGGGAGGAAAACCTAGAGGATGCTGAGATTTCCAGAGGAGATCAACCTTTCCATTGAGATGGAGAGGCGGGTGGTTGAGAGCTGCTGAAAGTCAAGAATAGGAAGCATCTTTCTGGTTGATTCAGACAACCTTACTGCAGGCTAAAACTCATCAGTGCTTTTTCAGATGTAAACAAACAACTCCAAGATCTCAATAGCTTAATAGAATCAAGCTTTCTTTTTCCTCACAACCGATCCTGGGACCATTTGAGTTGTTCAAGTCAAAGAGGTGGCTCAGGAAATACGTTGCTTTCATCTTGAGGCTCTTCCATCTTTTAATTTCATGGGTTCCCTGGTACCATCTTGCCTCGGGAAGGAGTAAGGGAATGTGGGAAAAGGCTCAGCTGAAATTTAGCTTCCTCGTTTTAGAATTGACATATGTCCCTCCCTGTCACTTTCCACTGTCAGAGTCAGGCAATGGCAAACCTAGCTACAGGGAGGTTGGGAAATTTAAAAGAGCAAAGTCAGACCCCTGGGCATTTACAAATCCCATGACCCCTGCCCTGCCCTTAAGCAGGTGAAGCTTGGGATCCAGTGCAGGACCTTGAATTTACCACCCTTCAGTCTCAGTGTTAGATCTCATCATTTCAGCCCACTAGGCCTTTTCTTCTTCTTTTTTTTTAATTATTATTATTAAAATTTTTTTTTAAATTTATTTGACAGAGAGGGATCACAAGTAGGCAGAGAGGCAGGCAGAGAGAGAGGGGGAAGCAGGCTCCCCGCTGAGCAGAGAGCCCAATGCGGGGCTCGATCCCAGGACTCCGAGATCATGACCTGAGCCAAAGGCAGAGACTTAACCCACTGAGCCACCCAGGCACCCCTCACTAGGCCTTTTTAGATTCTGATTCTGAAATTTTTGCATTTCCTCTCTTGCTTGAACTTATTCGACAATTTGATCAAGATTCATTTTATAGTTTTATCCAATTAAAGGATAAACTTCTTAGTTGAATAGGGCCAAGAACTGAGTCTCACCCGAAAATATCTCCAGAGATTGACCTCCAGGCTGGCTTCAACCCACCTTCAGCATCCTGGTGCTCTTCAACCAGCTAGGACTTACCCAACTGAACTAACATCTGTAGATAATAAAAAGAAGGAAGAAGGGCACCTGGGTGGCTCAGTGGGTTAAAGCCTCTGCCTTCGGCTCAGGTCATGATCCCAGGGTCCTGGGATCGAGTCCCGCATTGGGCTCTCTGCTCAGCGGGGAGCCT
>PISX010037675.1:0-10857 GCA_004024625.1 Mellivora capensis
GATTGTAATGAAATATGACAACGTTGGTGGTTTTTATTGGTGAAAGAGTCAGAAGATGCTCCCAGTGCTGTGCTTTGTTTCCTACATTAATAATGAAAGGAAATGCAACACTTTAAGTAGAGGTTAGTGAAAATAAAGATTTAAAGCTTTTTCTCATTCATGTCGCAGATTCTTTGAAGTCTATGCATAGATCCTTTGGGACTCCCGTGTACCCCAGGTTAAGATCTTCCTGTTTCTGGGACCTCATCAGCGCTTCTCACCAGTCTGCGGAATAGGAAAGGTATAGAGGAGTGTTGTGGGAGGTGTTTCTGGGCCTGGCCTGGCAGTGGCATATGTCACGTCTGCTCACCTTTTGCTGTAGAGAACTTAGTCATATGGCTCCACCTATCTGTAAGAAGGACAAGGGAACATAGTCTAGGTGTGTACCCAGAGATGAAGCAAATGGCTAGCTTGTAGTCTCTGTCATGCTAACCTTATTTAATTTAACCCTTATAGGATGCCAGCTTACATGATAACATCACAAATGATAAAGTGTGGTTTTATAAAGTTTAATGACAATATTATCTAGTTAGTAAGTTTGAAACTCAGGACACAAATCTGGGTCTTCTAGTTCCAAATCCTAAACTGTTTGTACTATGTCTTGGTGGGCTTATGATGTCATGGGATTGAAGGACCACTCCAAAGATCTATGTGCATGAAAATATTGCCCCCTTTTCTGGGATGCCACCGTGCTTGGGGCTTAATGCTCTGTGGCTAGTGTCTTGAAGCTCAAGAATTTTATCTTTGAATTTGTGCTTTGTAAGTGAAGTCTGATGGGACAATGGAGCATTCACTGGGGACTTGGAGCCTCAGCTGACATACAGTGCCCCCTGTCACCCTCTCCCCTAGGTCCTTGGCTCCCTGCTGTCTGCTCCCCTGGTCCTGGGCCTACCTTGCCTTCTCCTCCCTACTCTTGCCCCAAGACTACTGTTACCCTCTCTCTGGCCCAGCAACAAGGTCGTCTTAGCAGAGGGGGCAGTCTGCATGCTCTTGTCCCATCCTGTCCCTGGCAGTGTCCTTGGTGCCAATGCAGGTGGGGCAGAGTCAGGTACATGGCCTATGGTATCTCAAGTGGCAGCACCCCAGCACCCTTGGTAGGTGACTCAGAGGGAGCCTCTGGAACATTCTCAATCCAGGTACTGAGTGTGTACTGGCATGGAAATTACAACACTTTGGGGGTTGTCTGTCCTCTTTGATTTGGGGCATTGGTTCCAGTGCCAGTTTTTCATTTTCCACGCCAGTTTTCATTTTCATTTTGCACTGGACCCTGCAAATTATGTAGCTATCCCTGTGTGAGGATCCCAGTGAAAGCCACCATGCTGAATTATACACCAGAGACATTGTTGTTTCAGAAGTTTAGGTTTTTCAACACGGGTTTACCTAGAAGGGATGGAAGGATCCTTTATCAGTCTCCCATAGCCACATTATCGTGGATCAAGCTCATTAGTTTTGCAAATTATGATCAAAGATCTCATCTTTCCTGAAGAAATCCGGAACTGGCAGATTTCTGCAGCTAGATTCCATAATAATAAACCTGGAGAGGTAGTGGAAGGATGGGCCAAGCAGCAAGGTTGGCAGGCTTGGGCAGAATGTCTACAGGATCCCAGAGGATGCGGGCCAGGAAAGGCAGACAAGATACTGGCAAGTGTGCAAGGAAGCGAGGGAAGGAAGAGAAGGGAAGAGGCAAAAGGCAATTCTCCTTTACTTCACAGTTTTGCTTGGTCTGGGGTTGGCTTTAATGACTCTTAACCTTGAGGAAAACGGCAGCAGGAAGCTGAGGTGTGTGTCCGCGGTGTTTGTATGCTCAAATCTAAAAGTAGCAATTTCTTGACACTTTGAAGTTTGGCTGGTAATTTTGCACATTCTTCTAAGATGAGTAGTTGTATCTCTATTGCTATTATATTGTCTGTCACGAAAAACACTCAGGATGACTCTGGGCACTTACCAGTGTCCAAGACTTCTCTTATTTTTCCTCTTCAATACAAGAAGAAAAAAAAAGCAGGAGGACTAGAAATTGAAACTAGAAGTTGTGGTTGTCATACCACTCTTCAAAACCATGATTTTACTTCCTTTCCCACAGCCATAATTTCACAGTCAAAGCATTATTACTCGGGGCGCCTGGGTGGCTCAGTGGGTTAAGGCCTCTGCCTTCGGCTCAGGTCATGATCTCAGGGTCCTGGGATTGAGCCCCGCATCGGGCTCTCTGCTCAGCAGGGAGCCTGCTTCCTCCTCTCTCTCTCTACCTGCCTCTCTGCCTACTTGTAATCTCTGCCTGTCAAATAAATAAAATCTTAAAAAAAAAAAAAAGCATTATTACTCTAAGAAAACGGGTGAACTTATGGGTTGAATCGTATCCCTCCCACCTCCAAATGTATATGTTATAGTCTTAACCCCTAGTACTTCAGAATGCGGCCTTATTTGGAAATAGGGTTGTTGCAGAGTTGATTGGTTAAGATGAAGTCATACTGGAGGAGGGGAGATCCTTACTCCAGTATAACTGGTATCCTTAGAAAAAGGGGGATATTTGGACACAGAGACAGACACGCACATGAGGAGAGAGCATCATGTGAAGATTGTGAGGCTTCACAAGGCAAAGAAGTACCAGACATTAGGAGCAAGGCCTGGAACAGGTCCTTTCCTCATGCCTTCAGAGAGAGCAAGGTCCTGCCCGCACCTTGATCTTGTCCGTGTAGCCTCCAGAACGAAGAGGCAATAAACCTCCGTTGTTTCAGCCATGCCGTTAGTGGTCATTTGTATGGCAGCCTTAGAAAACCAATATGGTAAGCAAAGGGCTTGCTGAATCTGTTCGGTAAGAAGTCTTCTTTGGTAAAGAGTCTCCATTTTATTAAGGAATTACAGGTGAAACAAGGAGAAAGCATGTATTACTAAGGTACACAGAGTCAACTAGCAATTTCAGTCAAGTAGTCTGCCAGCAAATGACCTGAAAAACCTTACATTTTTATTTTAATCTTAGTTACAATCCTTAAGGAATAACAGAATCCTTTGTCTGAAAGGGACAAAGAAATCCATCCTCAGCTCTTCTCTTTGCTTATTACCAATATGAATAGATGTATTTTTTCTTATTGAATATTTTCCATGAAAAGATTCTATGATCCTTCTCGGGAATCTCTTTCTTGGCCATCTTGAGTTAGGTGTTCCATCCCAAGCAGCTTATACCGACCTCCTCCCCAAAATAGTGTGAGGTGGTTGGTGATTTCTTCCCTCCTCTCTGATCTGGAATGTCATAACATAACATATTGGTGGCTGGGTCAACAGTACAATGTTCATTAAACAATTCGCGTGGACAATGCAAGTCCTGTTGCTGTAACAGCCTGTGATAATTATAAGCAATGTCATGATATTGGATCTAACTCAACCTCATTAAATCATAGATGAAAACTAAAATAAAATGGGATGATCCAGATTGAGAAAGCAAGAATGCATAAAGTCTCCATATTTTCCAGCTCATGAAGCACCACCTGGGCTCCCCTTCTAAGATCTGTCTCTCTTTATTAGCTAGAAACTGTAGAGATCCAGTCCATGGCTGAGAAACCATACTGCTTAGAGATGGTCAATACAAACAATTAGAATATAAAGGACTAGGTTCTTAAGGTCATTGAGCCACTGCCCAATTGTGTGTCTCTTGTCTTTGTAAATTATACTATTAGACTGTTAATTCCTTAAGGTCCCAGATGACTTTTAGTGAACAAAGGGTGAATATAATGGTATCTCATACCGGGAATACCGGCCATGTCTTCACTCTATTTCAGAGAAAACCAGAAAGTCTGTTAAGTTTTTCTTCAGTCAATACATGAGCCTCTCTCTGTCCATTATCTGTGATAGCAGCTGGAATTTATAGAACCCAAACATGATCATGTTACCTTCTGCCCTGATTAAAACATTTATAGGGGCGCCTGGGTGGTTCAGTGGGTTAAAGCCTCTGCTTTCAGCTCAGGTCATGATCCTAGGGTCCTGGGATCGAGCCCCACATTGGGCTCTCTTCTCCCCAGAGAGCCTGCTTCCTCCTCTCTCTCCCTGCCTGCCTCTCTTGCCTACTTGTAATCTCTGTCTGTCAAATAAATAAATAATCTTTAAAAAAAAAACATTTATAGTTAGCAGTCATTAAAATACCACATCCTGGGCACCTGGGTGGCTCAGTGGGTTAAAGCCTCTGCCTTTGGCTCGGGTCATGGTCCCAGGGTCCTGGGATCGAGCCCCACATCGGGCTCTCTGCTCAGCAGGGAGCCTGCTTCCTCCTCTCTCTGCCTGCCTCTCTGCCTACTTGTGATCTCTGTCTGTCAAATAAATAAATAAAATCTTTAAAAAATATAAAAAAAAAATACCACATCCTAATTTGGCCTTTAAATCATGAGTTCATCATCTTCCACATTCGAAGCTGAGCCTTGAGGCTTACTGCCCTGGGCATGAGAAGGAAGTTACCTGACTTCTTTAATCTTGAAACCAGGCTTGGGCTAGGGATGATTATCTAAATTTCTGTAGGCTAGGGGCACTTGGGTGGCTCAGTACATTAAGCCTCTGCCTTCAACTCAGGTCAGGATCCCAGGACCCTGGGATCAAGCCCCCCATCAGGCTCTCTGCTCAGCAAGGAGCCTGCTTCCCCCTCTCTCTGCCTGCCTCTCTGCCTACTTGTGATCTCTCTCTCTATCAAATAAGTAAATGAAATCTTAAAAAAAAATTAAAAATAAAAAAAATTCTGTAGCCTATAAAGAACTAAGCCTAGTAATTTGAGATCACAGAGCCTGCCATAGTGTAGAGAAGATACCCCATCCTTCTGTGATATGATAGCCAGGCCATGAAGTTTGCTGTCATCCCATGGTGGATGAGGGAGCAGTGGTTCTCAACCCTCTCATATCCAATGTCCCCTTTCCATAACCAATGTTTTATAATGCTTTCTTTATTACCCTGAAATTAAAGTCATAGATAATATAAATTATCTCCACATAGAATTCCAAAAAATCAGTATAATAACCTAAGTCTAATATAAAGGAGAAAGAAAGTAATTTATTACAAAATAATAAGTCTTTCTAGCCTAGACATGTCTAGACTAGAAGACATAATGAAGGGGTCAGATGCTTCAGTCTTGTTATAATGAGAAAGTTTGCATTTAGAAGAAGTAAAAAAAAAATTCTTCTAATAAATACAAGGAAATGAAAGGGCAGAAGTACAAGTGGAAATGGAAATAAAAACCAAAATTAGGATATGTAATATCAGATGAGACTTACTTGTATATGATAAGTCTCTTGTAGATGATATGAAAGAGGGAAATAACCATAATTGAACTGTGGATAACAGCCAAGACAAATTACAGATAGTTGAAATGCAGAAAATGAGGAAATACAATATTTGTACAAATGAGTTTGGTTTTATTTATTATACAATATAAAATAATTCCCCTTATTGTGATAATAGATAGGCAGTGATGAAGTATCACACATGCACACAACACAGGTCTCCTATCTTAAAAATCCCACTGCATCCAATCTTTGGTATAATAAGACCTTGGATACTGTATTCTTGGGCAGAGGAAGAAGGCAGATTGGAAAACAATACCATATCAAATGAGGGTGGTTTGACAGGCTTCTGGGAACAGAATCAAAGTAAGATTAAGAAACAATAGACTGTTACAAATTTCCTAATTTTAATATGTAACTTTCACAGCATAGATCACAGTGTGTCTACAACATTAAAAATGTTAGAAATGGTGCAAAATATTTTTTTTAAATCCTTATCATTAACATTCAGTGAAACCCCTGTATTTCTAAATTTGTTAAAAGGAGTCTCAAACTCCCTTGGATACATATTTGCAGGTCGCAGCAACAGAGACTGATCTTGAAAAGCACATTGTACCCACAATTTGTACACCGTGAGGGCACAGCCACTGGTGATGCATTCCGAAGTCATGGGCAAATCTTGCTAAACTTACAAACAAAACAAGGTATAAGCCCCACTCAATTTACATGGTACGTGCATTTCTTGAATTCATGGTCTATTAAGAATCATGCAAAAGTACTTCGTGGGTTTGAAGTGTGTAGGTCCACTTATATGCAGACTCTTTTTTATAAATATAGTACAGTACTGTCAATATATTTTCTCAATAATATTTTTTGTTCTTGAGCTTACTTTATTGTAAAAATACAGTATAGAATACACAGAACACACAAGATACGTGTTAACGGACCGTTCTATATGTGGATTTTCAACTGCGCCGAGTGTCAGTGCCTAACCTTAACCCTCATGTAGTTCAAGGGTCAACTGTGTATGTGAACTAGAATTAGATTCTAGGCTCAGATAATTATAAGCATTTTTTCACCTTTATGAAAGCCTAGTGGGATATTAAATCATCAGGCATAGTTCTCCAGAGAAGGTATAAAGAGCCAATAAACACATGAAAAGATGTTCAACATCATTAGCTGTTCAGGAAATGCCGATGAAACTACCATGAGACAGCACTTCATTCTAACTAGAATCATTATAGTAAAAAAGACAGACAATAGCAAGGATTAGCAAGGATACGGAGAAACTGGAACCTTCATCCATCGCTGGCAAGAATGTGAAAGAGTGCAGTTACCGTGACGGATAGTCTGCATTTCTGCAAAAAGTTAAACATAGAGTTACCACATGACCCAGCAACTACACTCGTAGGCATGTACCCAAGAGAAATGAAAAACATGTCTACACAAAAGCTTGTACAAGAATGTTCTAGCAGCACTACTTATAATAGTCCAAAGTGGAAACAACCTAAGTGTTCACCAACTGATGAATGGATAAATAAAATGTAGTATATTCATACAAGGAATATATTTGGCAATCAAAATATTGAAGTACTGATATGTGGATGAACCATAAAACCATTCACTAAGTGAGAGAAGTCAAATGCAAAGGAGCAAATAATATATACAACCAGTTATACAAAATACTCAGAATAGGCAAATCTATACAGACAGAAAGTAGATTTATGGTTGCCTTGGAATAAGAAATTGAGGTGAAATGGGGAGTCATTGCTAATGTGTACACGATTTCTGGGGGAGGGAGGTCATAAACTGTTCTAAGATTGATTGTGGAGCGTTGCACAACTCTGTAAATATACTAAAAAATGAGTAATACTTTAATTAGGTGAATTTCATAGTATGTGAGTTTTGTCTCAATGAAGCTGTTATGAAAAAAATGTCCAGCAAAATGTTGCACAGGGTAGTTGCACAGGGTAGATGCCCTGTGAGACATCTGTGTCCTCTGTCCTGTCCAACTAAACACTAGTCACAGCTGCCAATCATTGCAACAACAAGTAATACCTCCACAGAGTTCCAAACATCCCCTAGAGAGAATCACTGAACTGTGGCAGAAGTAAAAATAAAGTCTACCCAGGTTGGTGGACTAGAAGGGGTGAAGCAGAAACGAGGGTGTGAAGATGCTTGGGTGAATTCTCATCTCTTTATTCCGAGTTCTTGAAACTCTGGAGTGGAGATAAGACAGGCTGGGTGTCCCCTGGCCTCACTCATTTGGGACAAGTATGCTAGCTGGGAGGAACAACAGGAGTGGATAGATGATTCCTCCACTCATGGTTGGGGGTCCTGGGAGGAAAGCAGCACAAGGCAGTCCTGCACCCACTTGGGGGAATGCCCACCGAAGTTAAGATGCTGCTGCGGTGTGTTCAGAGGAGTTCTGTCTGCATTCCTGATTCTCCCTCAGAATTCCCCAGATTCTTCCTCAGTTTCCAGTTACATTCCCCTGGATGCCGAGTTTAGAGCCGGCAGGCCTGTTATGGACAGTCTGCCAGGAGCTGAATGACACATGTGGCAAACATACTGCCTGATCCCAGGAGAGGTGGGCAGGGACCGAAGGGCACTCCTACACTCCAAAGATGACGGAGAGGGAAGAACACGGGACGTTCATCTGCCATGGATGTTAATAGTAAACACTCACAGAATATCCATATGATTCGGCAATCCCACTTCATGGCATATACCCAAGAGATATGAAAATAATATGCCCACACAAGAACTTGCATGCAAATGTTCATGGCAACATTAATCATGATGGCCAAAAATGGAAATATCCCAAATGTCCATCAACTGATGAATAAATAAAATGTAGCATATCCATACAATGGAATATTATTTAGCAACCAAAAGAAGTGAAGAACTGATACGTACTACATGACTAGAACTTGAAAACATAATGGCAGGTGAAAGAAGCCAGGCATAAAAGGCCACATAGTCTATGATTCCATTTACATGAATGCCCAGAATAGGCACAGCCATAGAGACTGAAAGTAGATTAGTGGTTGCCCTAGATGGTGGGGAGAGGGAATTAGAGAGTTACTAATGGGCACAGGATTTTTTTTTTGGGCAGTGAAATGTTCTGAAATTAGTGGTGATGCTTGCACCTCTCTACAAGTATACTGAAGGCCACTGACTTGTTAATTTTAAAAGGGTGAGTTTTATCATATCAATTATATAATGTCAGTGATGTCGCAATTTCAAAACACATGTGTATGTGGACATGTACATACAATGCAACATAATGACACCACGTTTTGTGTGTATGTTTTGAGTGTAATGATTAGATTTCTAACCTTGCTACACATGCTGGTGCTTTTGCTTTGCTTTTAAGATAAGGACCTCTATGCATGGCCTGTGAGGATCTTTCCAACCTCATCTCACACCACATCCCACTAGCCATCATTTTTCTCTAAGAAATTTGCACTTGCCAGACCGTCTTTCTCCTTACTTCATCCGGATAATTCCTTGTCAGTTCCTTTGGCAAGTCTTCCCTGACAAGGTCAAATCTCACTATTATATCTCTCATGGCACCATATGTCTTATTATACTGCTTATACTGTGTGCATTATATTTACATCATAATGAGTGCCTTTTGGGTTAATAGCTCTCTTTTCAATTAGACTGTAAACTCCTTGAGGTCTAGTAAATCACATCTGGTTTACCACCCCCCATATACCCTGGAACAATATTGGACACACAGTGCCTGATATATTTATAGAGATCGATAAATATTTATTGAATGAGTTAATAACTCCCTTTCTCTCTAGTCCCTTTTATTCCACTTCTGAGTTTACTTTCACTTCAGCTCATGTGTTCACTCAGTCAAAAATGACCTTTGAGTGCCTACTATGTTCCAGACTGTATATGGTTGCCTATGACTAATGAAATAATGACAAGCTGAATCAACTACAATTACCAAGGTAGGAGTCCATTTACCTACAAAAGATTCTGAATCAGCTTCAAAGATACAGGAATTCACCTTCTCATAACATGGCTATGTATATGGTACCAATGGTTAAGGCTTCCTGGACTTTTCCTTCAGAGTTCTCGATATATTATTCTTGGTAATGTCAGTCACCTAAATCACACAACTTTGTCTTGAATGTTTTTTTCTTTTTCCTCTTTTTTTTTTCTTAAAGATTTTATTTGAGAGAGAAAGAGTGAGCATGAGCAACGGGAGGAGAAGAGGGAGAAGCAGGCGCATGGGCCAATGCCAGGATCCCAGGACCCCAGAACCAGACTGGACCCAAAGGCAGAGGCTAAATGGACTGGGTCACCCAGGCACCTCTTGAATGTTTTTTTCTTGATCCTAACCTGATCTTACTACCAACATCCAGCTCATCTGCAAATTTCAAACTACAAAAAGTCAGCTGATTTTCATTAATAACTTTTGATTATTCAAGCAATTGTATTCTCTTAATGAATCATATCTGATACAAATTAATTTGTCTATATAAATAAGTCATAGCAAAAGACATTCTTTTTTTTTTTTTTTAAAGATTTTATTTATTTACTTGACAGACAGAGATCACAAGTAGGCAGAGAGGCAGGCAGAGAGAGAGGAGGAAGCAGGCTCCCTGCTGAGCAGAGAGCCTGATACAGGGCTCGATCCCAGGACCCTGAGATCATGACCTGAGCTGAAGGCAGAGGCTTAACCCACTGAGCCACCCAGGCGCCCCAGCAAAAGACATTCTTATATATTATGTATATTTGTACTAACTCCATAAGTATAAGCAGTAGTATATTTTTGGTAGAGGTATGGTCTCTCAAATCATGTCAATTGAGTATTTCTGTTGATAATCATGATTTTTCTTTTGAGTGTTCAATAGACAGTAAGCTTTTTCTTTTTAAAGTTATTTTGCCATTTTTAATCAGAAAGTAAATGAATGAAAGCATATGCACTAAAGCAATACATTTCATATAACCTGTGGGGAGACAGCAATCGTACAGCTGTAAATTCTGTGAAGGTGCAGATCGTGGTTTTTGTTTTTGCTCATCATTAAATCTCCCAATCCCTGGTACTGTTACAGGAATAATGCAGGTGTTCACTTAATACCTGTTAATTAATGAATCAAAATACTCTAATTCGATAACTGATATTCTTTTTTTTTTAATTTTTATTTTTTTTATAAACATATTTTTATCCCCAGGAGTACTTGTCTGTGAATCACCAGGTTTACACACTTCACAGCACTAACCATAGCACATACCCTCCCCAATGTCCATTACCCCACCCCCCTTTTCTGACCCCCCTCCCCCCAGAAACCCTCAGTTTGTTTTGTGAGATTAAGAGTCACTTATGGTTTGTCTCCCTCCCAATCCCATCTTGTTTCTTTTCTTCTTTTTCTGCCCCCCTAGTCCCCCATGTTGCATCTCCACTTCCTCATATCAGGGATATCATATGATAGTTGTCTTTCTCTGAGTGACTTATTTCACTAAGCATGATACCCTCTAGTTCCATCCACGTCGTTGCGAATGGCAAGATTTCATTTCTTTTGATGGCTGCATAGTATTCCAT
>PISX010037676.1:0-10839 GCA_004024625.1 Mellivora capensis
CCAGAGAGGTTCCAAGCAGGGAAGGCACACAGAGATTTTCCCTCCAGCCGGAGCTGGGAGCGATCAGACTTTCTGGGTCCTAGAGAGCCCCCCGCTGCTGCCCGCGCGCCTCTCTCAGGGGAGAGGGTGGAGCTCGTCTCAGGCTCTGCTAGCGCGGCGCGGCACACACGTGGGGACTGCAAAAGTCTGTTTCTGCTCCGGGAGGGTCCCAGCCCCTGCCACACGCCCAGCGCCCTTAGGAGGTCTCCTCCCAGCTCAGCGACCAGGACCTGGTTTCTCCGCTGCACTCTCTCTGGCTCAGCGCCAGGGGTGTCTGCCCCCCGTGGGGGACTTAAGCTCCTGTCCCTAACAGTTCCAATTCCCACAATTTCACCCTGTGATCTTTTCTCTTTTTGAGTGCTTTTTATCAGTCTTCAAGTTAATGCTGGTCCCCAGTCCTAGGGCACTCTCGTATTGGGGTATTACTTCCCAATGCGTCTCCTCTGGTGGCTCCCTCCCCCTTTTGTTTATCTTCCGATACCAGTCTGGTGTTCCCACTCAGCTTTCCCTCCCACTGGCGTCTTCTGCCCTCGTAGAGATCCTGACGAGTAGAATTTTGATCTCAGGCTGATTTCATGAGTGATCAGAGTTCCTTGTTAGGTAATCAACTCACTTTAGAGGACAGGTTGAACCAGAGCCTCCTCCTAGTTCCCCGCCATCTTGTCTCCCCCAGAAAGTAAGTCTAGGGAAAGGAGATAAATGTGAAATTTGGAATCACCTAAGCAATGTTGAGATGCATACATAAAGGAGAAGGAAATGAATGGAAAAAGAGAACTTGAGAGTGTAAAGGTCAGACCCTTAGAGGATACTTGTAATTGGGTGAGAGTGTCATAAAAATACTGTGAAGGAGAGAGTATTGCCCTATTTTACAGATAATAAAGCTGAGGCTGACGAGATAAAGTGACTTATATAAGGCCACGAAACAGTTGCAACTCAACTGAAGTTCTTCCAGATTCCACATTGTGTCCATTTCCCCACACTTCCTTATCTCTGAAAACCAATGACTAGAAAGAAGTGTGCACATACTGTTCTAGTATCCAGGGTTTATATAGAAATATAGGATTTTAAAGGAAAGAAGGAGATCTAGAATGAGACAGGAAGAGAATGCATGCTGAGCATACACTAATACTGAAATTATATCATTCTTGGTATAAGTAGACATCTACTGAATAAATGATGAAATCACTATAACAACAGGCACCAAGAGCAGGTGGGAGTGGGGAAAGCAGTACAGGTGCAGATAGTAAAAAGCAAATTAACTTCCTAATTCCTCATTTGTCTTATATTATGCAAAGCATGATTTTTTGAAGTATCTGTATTTTTTCAATTTAGTCCTCACCATGATGACTACTTTTCCTGCTTTAACTTGATCTCTACCAGGAGTGGTACTTTGAAGTTGATAATCCAGTTTTTCAGCTCAGGCTTCAATGTCTACAAGCCCGATCAAATAAACACTGAGAGGAAGCATTCTGTGCCAAATAAGAATGTGGACTGCATTGGTAAAAAGCTAAAAAATGCATTTAGCAGAATTCTAAGTCAATTTCTGAAAAGATACATTGCCAAACCATAACTACCAAATTCTGAGACATCCAACCTTAGCAAGGAACAGAAAGGCAAATAGCACATTACAGTTCAGAATTGTCTTTCACACTATCAATCGCCTTCTTGGTGGAAGTGTATAGTGAGATAAGATATATGCTTAAGCACTTACTGTCTCTTTTTCTCTTTGAGATGTTAGACAAACATGAGTTATTTTCTGTATATCCTTCGCTGAAGAGCTGGGTAAATACAGCTGCTTGCTGTTTGGACTTAAGGGCAAGAACAACCTAACCCTGAAATTCCAGATAAGAGAGAATATTGTGCCCACCATGGAGCCATGATCTGGAATCTGTCTGGTTAACATAGTGGCATGAAAATTTTCCAGCCTCTTGTGGCAAGTGTAATCCATCCTGACTGGCATCTTTACTGTGGGATCTAGACCTCACAGTTATGGAAGTACTCTGAATGGCACAATAATTTCATAAAGAATATACTAACCAAAAATTGTAAGTGACAACTGCTGCCAACTTTTTACTTATTTATTAATTTTAAGTGTTTTATTACATTCTAGTGAACATACAGTGTAATATTAGTTTCAGGAATACGATATAGTGATTCAGCAATTCTATATACCATCCTGTGCTCATAACAAGAGTACTCCTTAGTCCCCACCACCTATTTAACCCATTCTCCCACCCACCTGCATTCTGGTAACCGTTAGTTTCTTCTCTTACTTAAGCACCTACTTCTTGGTTTGCCTCTCTCTCTCTCTTTCTTTTTCTCATTTGTTTTCTTTCTTAAATTCCACATATGAGTGAAATCATATGATATTTCTCTTTCTTTGGCAAACTTATTTCACTTACCTGATACTGGTCTAGCTCCATCCATGTCATTGCAAATGGCAAGATTTAATTCTTTTTTATGGCTAATATTCCATTGTACACACACACACACACACACACACACACCCCTCACATCTTCTTTCTCCGTTCATCTATTAATGAACCCTTGGGCTGTTTCCACTGTTTCCATAATTTAGCTATTGTAGATTTTGCTGCCATAAACATTGGGGTGCATGTATCCCTTTGAATTCCCGTTTTTTGTATTCTTTGAGAAAATACCTGTGAGTGCAGTTGCTGGATTGTAGGGTATTTCTACTTTTAACTTTTTGAGGAACTTGCATATTCCTTTCCTCAGTGGCTGCAGCAGTTTGCATTCCTACCAGCAGTGCAGGAGGATTCCCCTTTCCCACCTCCACACCTTTGCCAACACTAGCTGTTTCTCATGTTGCTGATTTTAGCCTTTCTGACAGGTGTGAGGAGATATCTAATTGTAGTTTTGATTTTCATTTTCTGGATGATCAGTGATTTTCACTGATCATCATCTTTTCATGTGTCTATTGGCCAACTGGATGTCTTCCTCAGAAAAAAGATCTACTCAAGCTTTCGGCCCATTTTTAACTGGATTCTTTGTTTCTGGTGTTATATTTTATAAGTTCATTATATATTTTGGATAGTAATCCTTTATCTGACAGTGATTTTGCAAATATCTTCTCCTATTCCATAGGTTGCTTTTTAGTTTTGTTGACTGTTGCCTTCATTGTGCAGAAGCTTATTTTGAGAAGTCCCAATAGTTTTGTTTGTTTGTTTTCATTTGTTTCCCTTGCCTCAGGAGACATACCAGAAAGAATTTGATACAGCTAATGTCAAAGAGGTTACTTCCTGTATTCTCTTCTAGGATTTTTACAGTTTCAGGTCTCACCTTTAGGCCTTTAATCCATTTTTACTTTGTTTTTATTTTTGGTGTAAAAAAGTGATCCAATTTCATTCTTTTGTATCTCTCTGTCCAGTTTTCCCAACATCATTTGTTAAAGACGCTGTCTTTTTTTCCATTGGATAATCTTCCATGGTTTGTCAAAGATTAATTGACCATATAGTTGTGGACTCATTTCTGGGTTTTCTCTTCTCTTCCATTGATCTATGTCTATATTTTTGTGCCAGTGCCATACTGTCTGGATCACTACAGCTTTGTAATGTAACTTGAAGTGCAGAATTTTGAAGCCTCCAACTTTGCTTTTCTTTTTAGGTTTTTTTTGGCTCTTCAGAGTCTTTTGTGGTTCCATACAAATTTTACAATTGTTTGTTCTAGCTGTATAAAAAATGCTAGTGTTGTTTTGATAAGAATTGCATTAAATGCATAGATTGCTTTGGGTTGTATGGACATTTTAAGAATATTTGTTCTTTCAATCCATGAGCATGGGATGTCTTTCTATTTCTTTGGGTCATCTTCAATTTCTTTCATCAGTATTTTCTAGTTTTCAGAGTGCATGTCTTTCACCTCTTTGGTTAGGTTTGTTCCTAGGTATCTTACGGGTTTGGGTGCAGTTATAAATGGGATTGATTCCTTGGTTTCTCTTTCTGCTGCTTCATTATTGTATATGGGAATGCAATATATTTCTGTATATTGATTTTGTATCCTGTGTTTTGTGTATCAGTTCTAGCAGGGGTTTTTTTTGGGGGGGAGGGTATAGTCTTTAAAGTTTTCTATACAAATTATATCATCTGTAAATAGTGAACATTTTACTACTTCCTTGCTGATATGGATGCCTTTTATTTCTTTCTGTTGTCTGATAGCTGTGGCTCGGACTTCAAATATTATGTTAAATTACAGTAGTGAGAGTAGACATCCCTGTCTTGTTCCCTTCCATAGAAGTAAAGCTCTCAGTTTTTCCCCATTGAGTATGATGTTAACTTTGGGTTTTTCATGTATGGCCTTTATTATGTTAAGGTATGTTCCCTCTAAACCTACTTTGTTGAGGCATGTTATCATGAATGGATGTTGAACTTTGTTAAATGCATTTTTATGCATCTATTCAAATGATCATAGATTCTTATCCTTTCATTTATTGTGGTGCATCATACTGATTGATTTGTGAATATTGAACCATCCTTGCAACCCAGGAATAAATCCAAATTGATCTTGTGAATTATTCTTTTCAATTATTGTTGGATTTGGTTTGCTAGTATTTTATTGACAATTTTTGCCTCCATGTTCGTCAGGGATATTGGCCTGTATTTTTCTTTTTCAGTGGTATCTCCCTTTGGTTTTGATGTCAGGGTAATGCTGGCCTCATAAAGTGAGTTTGGAAGTTTTCCTCCCATTTCTATTTTTTTGAATAGTTTGAGAAGAATAAGTATTAACTATTCTTCAAATGTTTGGTAGAATTCCTCTGGAAAGCCATCTGGTCCTCAACTTTTGCTATTTGGGAGATTTTTTTTTATTACTGATTCAGTTTCTTTGCTGATTATTTGTGTGTTCAAGTTTTCTATTTCTTCCTGTTACAGTTTTGGTAGTTTATATGTTTCTAGGAATTTATCCTCTTCTTCCAGATTGCCCAGTTTGTTGGCATTATTTTTTTCATAGTATTCTCATAATTGTTTGGATTTCTGTGGTGTTGGTTGTTTCTTATCCTCTCACATTTGTGATTTTATTTATTTGGGCCCTTTCTCCCTTATTTTGGTAAGTCTAGCAAGAGGGTTGTCAATTTTATTAATGTTTTCAAAGAACTACCTTCTGGTTTCATTGATCCATTCTATTATTTTCTTAGTTTCTATATCACTCATTAGTGATCTAATCTTTATTATTTCCTCCTTCTGCTGGGTTTAGGCTTCATTTGTTGTTTTTTTTCTAGCTCCTTTAGGTGTAAGGTTAGGTTGTGATTGGAGATTTTTCTTGCTTCTTGAATTAGGCCTTTATTGGTATACACGTCCCTCTTGTGATCACTTGTAATTGCCTCCCAAAGGTTTTGGACAGTCAGGTTCTCATTTTCATTTGTTTCCATGTATTTTTAAATTTCCTCTTTAATTTCCTTATTGGCCCATTCATTGTTTAGTAGCATATTGTTTAACCTCCATCCTTTCCAAATTTTTTCTTGTGGTTGACTTCTACTTTCATAGCATTGTGGTCAGTAAGGTTGCATGTTACCACTTCAATCTTGTAGTATTTTTTGAGGCCAGATTTGTGACCTAGTATGTTGTCTATTCTTTTGGGCCCATGTACACTTGAAAAAATGTGTATGTGGCTGTTTTATGATGGAATGTTGTATATATATCTGTTGAGTCCATCTGGTCTAGTGTGTCATTCAAAACCATGTTTCCCGGTTTATTTTCTGTATAGATGATCTGTCCATCGATGTAAGTGGGTTATTAAAGTACCCTAATGTTATTGTATTTTTATCATTTATTTCCTTTATGTTTTATATTCAGTGTTTTATGCATTTTGGTACTCCCATGTTGGGTGTATAAATACATCCAATTTTTGGATTTTTGTGTTGGATTGTCCCCTTTATGATTATATAAGGCCCTTCTTCATCTTTTGTTACAGTCTTTGTTTTGAAGTCTAGTTTGTCTCGTGGCACCTGGGTGGCTCAGTCAGTTAAGCATCTGACTCTTGATTTCAGCTCCAGTCATGATTCAGAGTCCTGGGATCAAGCTCCACATCAGGCTCCTTGCTCAGTGGGGAGTCTGCTTGAGATTTTCTCTCTCCTTCTCCCTCTGGCTTTCCCAAACTTCCCCCCATTCATGCTCTCTATAAAATAAATTAATAAATATTGAAAAAAAAGTCTAGTTTGTATGATATAAGTACTTCTCTTGGGGCACCTTGGTGGCTCAGTTGGTTAAACATCTGATTCTTGATTTTGGCTCGGGTCATGATCTCAGAGCCATAAGATAAGGCCTCGTGTCAGGCTCCATGCTCAGTGAAGAGTCTACTTGAGATATTTTACCTCTGTACCTACCCCCTGTCTCTCTAAAATAAATAAATAAATCTTTTAAAAATGTGTTTCTTTCCAGCTTTATTTTGACATCCATTTGTGACATAAATTTTTCTTCATCTCCTGACTTTCAATCTGCTTGTGTCTTTAGGTCTAAAGTGAGTCTCTTATAGCCAACAAATAGATAAGTCTTGGTTTGTTTGCTTTTTCATCCATCTGACACCCTATGTCTTTTGATTGGAGTGTTTAGTGCATTTACATTCAGAGTAATTATTGATAGATATATATTTATTGCCAGTTTATTACTTGTTTTATCATAGTGTCTAGAGATTTTCTCTGATCCTTGTCTTTTTAAAATGATTTATTTACTTATTTTAGAGAGGGCATGGAGGGGAGGGACAGAGGGAGAGTCTTAAGCAGACTCTGTGCTGAGCATGGAGCCCAACACAGGGTTCCATCTCACAACCCTGAGATCATGACCTGAGTCATAACCAAGAGTCAGATGCTCAACTGACTGTGCCACCTTGACACCCCTCCTTTCTTGTCTTTACCACTTTTGGCTTTTTCCTTTCCACTCAAAGAGTCCCTGTTAATATTTCTTGTGGGACTGGTTTTGTTGTCATGAATTCCTTTAGTGTTGTTGTGTTGTTTTTTTTTTTCTGGGGAACGCCTTATCTCTTCTATTCTGATTGATAGCCTTCCTGGATAGAGTAGTCTTGGCTGACAGTTTCTCTCATTCAGCACTTTTAATGTATCATGCCACTTTCTTGTCGCTTGCCAAGTTTCTGTTGAGACATCCCCAGCTAGCCTTATGGTTTTTCCCTTATAAGTTAAGGACTTCTTTTGTCTTGTTGATTTAAGTTTTTTTTCTTTATCCCTATATTTTGCAAATTTAATTATGAAATGTCTTGGTGTTAGCCTGCTTTTGTTGATTTTGATGGGAATTTTCTCTGCCTCCTGGATCTGGATATCTCATTACTTCCCCAGGTTAGAGACATTTTCAGCTATTATTTCTTCAAATAAATTTTCTGCCCCCTTTTCTCCCTCTTCTTTAGGACTCCTATAATAAGGATGTTATTGTGTTTGATGAAGTCACTGAGTCCCCTAAGTCTATTCTTGTGTTGCATAATTCTTCTTTCTCTCTTTTGTTCACCTTCATTACTTTTCATTCTTTTGTCTTCTAGGTCACTGATTCATTCCTCTTCTTCTTGCAGTCTATTGTTCATTGCATCAAGCCTGTTTCCAATCTTATTTATTACATTTTTCCTTTCTGATTGATTGGTTTTTTTTAACACTTTTCTCTGTAGTAAGGGATTCCCTGATGTCTTCCATTCTTTTCTCAAGCCTAGTGAGTATTCATATATTCATATTCAAATTTTCCATAAGGCATGTTATATGTTGTATTTACATCTCTGGCCATGGCTTTATCTTATTCTTTCATTTAGGATACATTCCTCCATGTTTGTGTTTTGTCTAAGTCTCTACCTTCATCTCTGTGTTGGAAAAGCCAGTTATATCTTCTGCTCCTGAATGTAATGGCCTTATGACAATGGGGTCATGTAGAACCCAGGGCCTGGGCCTTCAGGGAGTGTCTCTGATGTGTGCTTCGTATACTCTGCTATTGTGTTTAGACTTCTCTCCTTCAGGCCAATCATCTGCAGAGGCTCTCCTAACCTCCAGTGGGCAGTGTTTGGTTCCTGTCCTGAATGAGATGAGTTTTAACTAGGTATGCTCTGGTCTTCTTGTGAAATGAGATCTGACACCATCTCCACCAGAACTGAGGCTCTGCAGAACTCTCTGGTTGGGAGACATGGTCTGGCTAGGGGTTTGTGCTGATCTTCTTGGGGAGGGGCTCACTGCACTGGGACTGAGGCAAGTGTGACTGAGAAGGGCAGTCCTACCAGTGTGCATGGGTATGGGGCTTGTTGGCACTGCTGTGTTTACCCCCAGGGGGCTCTGTATTTATGCTAATGGACAGGGTAGAAAATTGGTACAGGCCAGCTCCTTTGTCCTAGAGAGGCATCTCTGTGGATGCTGGTGCTCAGTGTGGTGCTCTGAGAAGAGCAAATAATCTCCCCTCTATATGCCTCAGGTGTTCTTCAGATCATTGTCTCCACACCCTCTGCCCCTGCATTGTTTGCCTGCCTTCTCTCCAGGAGCAGCAAACTACACCCCAGGCTCTGTCCCAACCAAGCTTGCTGACTTTTAAAATTCGAGGCTTTAAGCTTTGCTCTTTCCAAGAACTCATGAAATTCAGCTCCTCCTCTTTTCCAAGCCAGTGGCTTTGGGGAAACATTCTTATGCATTCCCCTGTCTTCCTTTCTCTCTCTTCCCCTTCTCCATGACCGCGGCTCCCTCCCCTCTGCAGCACCTGTGATCTCTTTCTCCCCCATACTATGTCTCCCCACTTCCTACCTTTTTCAATGTGACCTCTTCTCTTTCTTTAGTTGTGGAGTTTGTTCTGTCAGTCTTCAGTTCTACTTCTGGGGTACTTAGAATGATTTGATAGTTATCTCATTGTGTTCATGGAATAAGACATGCCTAGGGTCCCCCTATTCCATCCCTACTTTCCTTCCCCCGCCCGTCAACTTCTTTTTTTTAAATCTCAAACTGCCAAGTATATTATTATGTAAAGAGTATAAAGAAAGTGATTATCGTACATTAAGCTAGCTGATGCAGAGTGTACTTTACTCACCCGAAATGCTCAGATAGGAGACAAAAACATTTGTACCATAAATGATGTTGCTTGTTAATTCCAAAGCCTCTTACTTTCTAGATGCCTCATTCCTTTTTGAAACACAACACCAAAGTACTTTAATAGCTCTTCCAATAACATCCAGTCGAAAAACATGAGATAAGGCAATTTTGTGAGTAGCAAGACCCAAGCATCCCATTGGGGATGATGTTGAGTTGTTATCACAGCTATCTATGTCTAATACCTGCCGGTATTATAGAACAGATAATGCTTATAAATAAAATAATCTTGTTTTATGCTACATCAACCTGACTGCTCTTAGAATGTGGATATCTCAACTGGTTACAAATGCTTTGGTATAACATACTAGTCTTTAGAGATCTCCAGATATCTGCTATCTACAGGGATTGAACAAAAAGGAAATATACCAGTGAATGAATACCCACCCATATAAGAGAAAGGGTCATTTGATCACCTTCACTTTTCAACCTTACAGGTTATCCAGAAGCTTCATCATCTCTCACTGTGGAAACAGAAACATAGCGGTTTCCGCATTTCCTGCATCTCTCAGGTCAGTATTCTGGGGGAAGTACCTAGAGTGTTACCTGGACTGCTAAGAGACAGGCTTGGAAGCAAACTCGAAAAGAAGTAAGTTCTTACTCTGGTGAACAAGTTGTTAAATTCCTCACCCTCATATTATTCATATAAGTAGAAATTCTATATATAATTTATAAACTTGACTAATAGCCCTTATAATGTGTTTCCCTTTCTATAGACCTTACATAGAATTCATGTGCATAACACTCCATCTCCCCAAATTTTTAAATTAAATACCCATTTATTTATAAATTAAAATTAACAAATGCTAACATATTTTTAAATTTTGCTTCAAATTTTTTGTAGGTAAAAAAGAAATTATTGCCTTAATTTTTACACAAAAAGCACTGATTCTAAATACTTCATTCAAAATGAAAAAAACTAGTAGAAACATTTGCAAAACATATAATACACAAGATTTAACATCCTTAATTTACAAAAATACTGCAAATCAGAAAGGAAAAAAATAGAACCATTAGAAAATGGGCAATACAACTCTGCAACAGAGCTAATGGATACCGACATAGACATTATGTCAGAAAGGGAATTCAGGCTAACAATTATCCAGGCAATAGCTAGGTTGGAGAAAGCCATGGACAACCAAATGGAATTAATTAGGGCAGAACTGAAAGCCACCAGGGATGATGTTCACAAGGCTCTCAGTAAGTTCCAATCTAATCTAAATTCTCTAAAAGCTAGGGTAACTGAGACAGAAGATAGAATTAGTGATCTGGAGGACAAACAGGAAGGATCAGGAGGAAGCCTGGAACAAACAGCTTAGAAGCCACGAAAACAGAATTAGGGAAATAAATGATGCCATGAAACGTTCCAATGTCAGAATTATTGGAATACCTGAAGGGGAGGAGAAAGAAAGAAGTCTAGAAGATATTGCCGAACACGTTCTTCATGAAAATTTTCCAAATATCGCAAATGGAAACAGCGTTCATGTACTAGAGGCAGAACGGTCCCCCTACCCCCAAGAATTTAGATTCTCGAGATACCTGATAGTAAGAATGAGGAATTATAATTCTAGAGAAACTCTCTTGAAGGCAGCTAGGACAAAGAAGCTCCTTACGTACAGAGGAAAGCCCATCAGAATAACGTCAGACCTGTCCACAGCAACCTGGCAAGCCAGAAAGGGCTGGCAAGATATATTCAGGGCACTAAATGAGAAAAACATGCAGCCAAGAATACTCTA